>CAUYON010018549.1:0-12635 GCA_963573935.1 Arctocebus calabarensis
GAAGGAAGGAAGGAAGGAAGGAAAGAAAGAAAGAAAGAAAGAAAGAAAGGAAAGAAAGAAAGAAAGAAAGAAAGAAAGAAAGAAAGAAAGAAAGAAAGAAAGAAAGAAAGAAAGAAAGAAAGAAAGAAAGAAAGAAAGAAAAGACAAGACAATCCACAGAATGTGAGAGGATATTTTCCAATCACATATAGGATCCAAAATGTATAAAGAACACTTGCAACTCAATAACAAAAAAAAATTGAAACATTGGCTAAGGAGTGGAATAGACATTGCTCCAAAGAAGATACACAATGGCCAATAAACACATTAAGAGGTGCTCAATATTGTTGTTAGGAAACTGCAAATCAAAGTCACCTTAAGACATCACTTAGCATAAAGTTTATCCATGTTGTTGCATAAATCAGTATTTCATTCCTTTTTATGGCTGAATATTATTCCATTGTACAGATATGCCATATTTTTTTTTATCTGCTCATTAGGAGATGGACATCTGGATTATTTCCACTTTGGCACTATTATAAATAGTCATAAAGTCATAAGACTATTCATGCACAAGTTTTTGCATGAATGTGTGTCTTCTATTCTACAAAACTGTACAATTTCAAGAGGTGAATTTTATGGTATGTGATTTATATCACAGTAAGAAATATTTATGAATCATTGACAAAATAATTTTGAAGTGGGGTCAAGAAACGGCCTCTCCAAATTCTCTTGAGATCCCCTGTGATAACAACCCCCACTCCCCAAAAGAGGCAGCCACTGTCCTAACTCTGGAGATAATCATTCCTCGGTTTATTTCTTCTTTAGTTTACTAATTTTGTGAGCAGTCCTAAATATTACAGTTGAATTTCGCTTACTCTGCGATGTAGATCAATAAAATCATACTCTGTATCTTCTTTTCATATCTGGTTCCTTTTTCTTGACCTTAAGCTTTTGAGAATCAGCCTTGTTGGATCTACTTTATTTTACTCCTGTATAGAATTCAGTGGTATGGCTACACAAGTCTCTTCATCCATTATCCTACTATCAATAAACTATCTCAACCTCTACTCCAAAATAAAAATAACTTTATTATTTTTCTGATTATAAACATAATACATACTTTTAAGAAATATAACTTACCTGGGGGGAAAAATATAGACAATGCACAATAATATAACGAACTTTAAAAATCACTGAAAATTTCACTACACCAATACAATGTTTACACACATATACACACAGTATGTTTTTCAAAATTCATGTTCCAGATCCTGTTTTTTTTATTATTTGATAAAATGTATATGTCTTTGTACCCTTGTCTTCAGGACAGTTGTAATTTTTATGTCTTTGCTTACAATCCATATGGCTGATCTCAGTTTCAGGTAAGGAAGAAGATGGTAGGCTTACCAGTGCCCCCCCCCACCAACCGCTGATAAAACTGTTTTTCTCACAGGATTTACTGATTCAGGGGAACCCAAGGGAAGGACTAAGCAGGGACATGTTGCCACAAGTTGTAACTTGCAGGAGTGGCAGCTGAAGGTCTCTGGTGCCTCCCACCTCCTCCTCCTCCACCTTTCTCCTGGGCCTCGGGAGTGAAGAGGGCCTTGAGGAGCAGGTTATGAGACAGCAAAGGAGCTGCTGGGTGCCTGCAGAGACAGAAGATCATGGTGATGATAGATACTCCTAAAGGCAGGAGAACCCTTGCCCAGGCAGGACTCAGAGGCAGTGAACATGGGGACTGCTCATTCCCACATGCCCTAGTACCAGAGCAGACACCACCACCTGCCTCCTGTCACAACAGGCCCCCTCTGCCTGCCCTGCTATATTCTGGAAAACAAGACCTACCACTCTGCTGGCTGATCAAGGCCCAAGGCTCAAGTCATCTGGTCATTGCTTAGGACAGAACAACCTCCGGGTGACCAGGTTGTCCTCAACACTCTAACCTGACCCCTCTGTCCAGGCCAAACATGTTCTCTAAATTCCTGTCACATCCCCTTCAGCAATGCTGGTAAACTGAGTCAGACCAACATCAGAGGGCTGGCCATAGTGAAGAGGTGGCTAATGGGGAGAAGAAAAGAGAGAAGGGCTCCACTCCCACCCTCACAGGAGGGGCCACACCATGCAGAGCTGTCAACGGGCTCTGCAGGCCCCACCCTGCTTCTGTACACGGGGTGTGGGATTCCTGGGTCCCTCAGTGCCTGGTCCTTACACTCTTCAAGAAATAACAGACACAGCTACCAATGCCCTGTGTGGTGGTGCCTTTGTCTCTTTTCATCCTCACAGACCCTGGGAAGCCTGGCCTGTGAATTCCACAGAAGAGGAAGTAGGGTTAGTGAAGTTCAGGAGGGCCAGGCCAGCCCCTGGGACCTCTCACAGGCATCCACACTTTGCCCCTCTACCTCTGGGGAGCATCAGAGAGATACTTGGTCTAGGATTTGCCTCTACACACTCATCTCTGACTTCAAGCTCCCCACTAGATGTCACCTCATCCATCATCTCCCCTTTACAGCAAGATCATAAAAAGACTTATCCCCACCATAAGTTCTCACCTCTCCTTCTCTCTTCTTGACACACACTGTTCTTACCAGGGCCAGTGGGCACCTGTGTTTTGTGCCTCCAACCATGCCTCAGGCCCTGAAGACCTGACTGCTCAGCCACATCCACTGTTGCAATGGGGTCCTCATGGGCTTGAGAACCTCGCAGTGCAGCCTTTCCACCCCTTTTGCACCTGCCTTCAGTCCCTGATTCCTCACCCCTCTTGACAAAGTCCAGGCTACCCCAAAGAGCTTCCAATACTTAAAAATAGCTTTCCTATTCCCAGCATAGCCCTGACCACCAAGAGGGCCATCAAGCCTTAGAAGCAAAGCCCTTGTTTCTACTTCTACAATCAGGGGCCCTGGAGCTGCCTCTTCCCATAAGTCTACTAGAACTATAACCAGCACCTTCCTGCTAATGCCCCACAAAATATTCACTCTCTTGCCCCAAGTCAGAATGTTCTGAGGAGCCTTTGTATGTCCAGCCTTCCAGAAAAAAAGGCTTTATTAATGGTGTCCTGGCTGATTTTCTTTCACATGAACTCCCTGCCCCACTTCTGTTTCTAGCTGAGGATTGGCAAACTTAGCAAATAAAATGGGACATACTTATGCTAAAAAGTGATTCACTGCTTATCTGAAAGTCACATTTACCTTACCTTACATCATCCTTACCTCACCTGGTAGCTCTTCCTGGGTGTGCCTACAACATATCTCCCTCTCTTCCTGCCTCACTAGCAGCTCCCCAACAGCCTCTTTACTTGGTGTTGCCTCTGCCCCATCCTATGACACTGGTGCTCCATACTCTGTCCTTACCTCTCTTCTGCCTACAGCTTGTGTCTCAATCTCATTCAAGTCCTGTGGCCTTAAATATGGAAAACATTCTTCCACTTCCCAAATTTATGTTTACCTTTAACTCAGACCTCACTTGAGATCCAGACATGGGGAGCAAATTCCCACTCAGGTGTATAAGAGACTTCTTGAATATCACAAGTTCAGCACAGAACTCTTGGTCTTCCCAATTCTATCTCTCCACTGCCTCTTCCTTCTCATAAAAGGCACCACCAGCAGGCAATGTTTGGGCATGGAGTGGAAGATAAAATCCTTTGTATTTTGTATACACCTATATTGTTCAGACTTTTTCCCCAATGAATATGTATGCTATTTTATTTATTTATTAAAGCGATTAACATTTACAAAGGTAGCAGTGATATACTCATTATTCATTCACCAAGTCGTGTCTTATTGTTTCCTTTCATATGCTGAGAATTTTCTAGGGTCCAAGAATATACTGTAAAGTAAGATAGATGAAGGCCCCGTTCTCAGGAACCTCTATATTCTAGAGGCAGAGATAGAAATAAACAAGTAAACAAAGATAGAAACAAGATAAATGCCAAGTATAAAAATTAAACCCAGTGAACTAACAGGAACCATTTGGGGAAAGTGGAGGGGACACGTGGATGGACATTTTAGGAAGGCCCTAAGAAGAGAGGGTGACAATTCCACTGAACTCTAGTGGTGGGCTGAAACTGTGCCAACTGTGCAACTATCTGGGGCAGAACCTTGAGATCAGAGGGGAGCAAGGATAAGGGCCATGGGGAGGGGCTATCCTTAGCACTTCCAAGAAAGGACAGGCACTACATGGGGAGATCAGCAGGCAAAGCATGCAACAGGCTGGCCAGGCTCTCCTGCTTCTTCTGAAGGTTAAAAAGAAGACAAGGCCAGCTCTCAGCATGAGAGAAATGTGATAATGTGCATGTTCTCAAAGGATGACCATGGCTTCCCCCACTGAAAGGCACCAGGGTCTGGGAGTGGCCCCCGCTACCCAGAGAGAACATGGAAAACAATGAACAGTTGTTTCTCTAAGTTTTGTAGTGCTTCATCAGACACCAAGAGATAACTGATACATAGCACCCTGTGATCCTCAAACCCCATAATACATGAGGGTTTGAGACAGGAGAATGCAGAGGGCTGCCAGCCAACCAGGGACAGAAAGCTTAGGTGCCCATGGCCCTATGTATTCAAAGGGAAGCTGGGTACCTAATGCCAGACAGCTACAAATTGATATGAATCCCATGAATCCTAACCTTATGAAAACAATGTATTTCCTGGCTCTGACACTTCTAAAAGTAGTCTGAGAAACAGGACACTTACCCACTCCCATGTGCCTGTGCACCCAGATTTTGGTCTCTAATACTAGGAATTCGAACTCCTTAAGCACATAAGTCCTAAGACTTGGGGCAGAAGGAGAATCAAGATGGCTCAGGAACATTCTATTATTGCCAGAAAACAGGATGCTTTCAATAGTGTCAGAGGAAGGGCTAAAATGACAAATGGAGAAAAAAACACTTAAACAGACCAGCATTGTGAGACAGTGTCAAATTAAGCATCAAATAATAACAATAATAAATACAGTGTAACTACTGGTTTACAGGCTGAATTTGCAAATAGACATGGGTTTATTATAGTATCAAAATAGAAAAGTTAAAATTTATAGAGAAAGCATAAAATTAATGCACAATGATCAAAACATGAAAAATATATCATAAATTAAAAATCAGTAAAGGATGAAATTCAGTCTATTACAGGAAATTTCCTTTTCTGATTTTAGTAAGATAGATATGACTGCACAGCTCTGCCTTTGTTAATTCTATCATACTCGCCCAGCACATTGGGTCATGCCGGTAATCCTAGTAGGACAGGGGTCCTCAAACTACAGCCCATGGGCCACATGCGGCCTGCTGAGGACAATTATCCAGTCCACCGGGTGTTTTGGCTACAGCTGCCTGTCCTGCTTAGCAGCAAACTTGTCCTGGCCCACAGGGTGTTTTTACCCCCCTGCCTGTCCTGCTTAGCAGCTGACTCGTCCCAGACCACAGTGCGCATGTGTGGAATGTGCCCCCCACTCTTCAATTCCCCTCCTACTCTCAGACTCCCCTCCTTCTCTCTGTCTCTCCACTCCTCTCAGTTTCTGTAATCGGAGGAGTCACGTGCTTGCCTGTGCAGAGCCTGCTGCTGCCTAAGGACTGAGGTAAGAACAAGTTAGGATTTTTGTTTTTTTTTTGAAGTTAGGAGGTCTATTTTTTTTTGCAGTTAAGGGGGCTCTTTTTTTCTAAAGTTAGGAGGGTTTTTCTTTTTTTGCATATAGGGGGCGTCTTTTTTGAAGTTTGAAGAGCCCTTTTTTTTAAGTTAGGAGAGCCTTTTTTTTAAGTTGGTTAGGTGGTTGGGTGTGGTTTCTAGGGGGTTGCATCACAGTGATAAGGCAAATAGTCAGCACTCAGTGCTAATGCAAATTGTCAGTGCTCAGAGGTAATGCAAATGGTCAGAGCTCAGAGGTAATTCAAATAGTCAGTGCTCAGTGGTAATGATAATTGTAAGTGCTCAATGTTAATGAAAATTGTTAGCACTCAGTATTAATGCAAATTGTCAGCAGTCAGTATTATCACAAATAGTCAGCAGTCAGCATTAATGCAAGTGGTCAGTGCTCACTGTTATCGCAAATGGTCAGCGGTCAGTGTTAATGCAAATGATCAGTGCTCAGTGTTATCCCATGGGGGTCCCAAACTGGTAATCTGCCTAGGGTCCCATGGGAACTTAATCCAGCTCTGCAGACAGCCAAGGAGCAAGAAACCCAATTTAATTGACAGTAAGTGCATTTATATTCTGATTGCTATTCAGTTGTGTATGATGTTGTATGTTGTGTGCTGTGTAAGCCCCAGTTCACACTGTTGAGATCACTGAGCAGTGTGAGCAGTGTGAGTTCAGCCATATGCTTGTATGGCTGAACTCTCATTAGATTCGGAAGAAAAAAGGCATACGTGCCTTTTCCTGCAGTGGAATCTGATCGCATAGGTCTTCGCACCCATGCGATCAGATTCCTGGGCGAGTTCACAGATCGCAGTGTGGTTTGCACAGGGTAGTGTGAACTGGAAATGTTGTGGAGGAACCTGCTCTGTAATCGTGCCTGTTCTCGCACCGCACCAGTGTGAGCCTGAGGTAAAAGCAGCGTTCAACCTTGTGGGCACTGGCAAGGCTGAAACAATGTGGACTGGCAAAGCTGCATTGATAGACATTGATCAGACTGCATTGATGGGCACTGATCAGACTGCATTGATGGGCAGTGAAGTCTATATGTCTCTGTGTGGGCAAAGTTATTGCTGGTATATTGTTTTTTTACTGCTGTATATGTATATTGGTATTTTACTAATAGCAATTTGGAATCCCTATCAAGAAAGAGAAAAATTGACTTGGAGTGTAGGATATTCAAAGAACAGTGGGCTTATGATTACTTTTCATGCAGTACAAGGAAAGAGCTGTGTGTTTGATATCCCACCAGAATATAGTGTTGTGTTCAAAGAATACAATTTGCATCAACAGTATCAAACTCAACATAAAGATAAATATGATTGTTTGGTCGGAGAAGAGAAAAGATAAAATATTAAAACTGAAATATACATTGACAGCTCAGCAAAATACTTTTGTGAAGCAGAAACAGTTAAATACTTCATCACTGAGAGCAAGTTTTCAAGTTGCCAAGCTAATAGCATATACTGGCAGACCACTCGTGGAGGGAGAATTTGTTAAAGAATGCCTTCTTTCTGTTGCCAAATAGATGTGTCCAGAGAAGGCCGATTTATTTAGTACAGTGAGTCTTTCAGGACTCTCAATTACATGAAAAATTTTGAAGAAATGGGAGACAATTTGCATCAGCATTTTCAAAACTCTGCAAAAGAACTGTGAATAGTTTGGAGCTGGACTGGGCAAAACTAGCCAGTGTGACAACTGATGGTGCTCCTAGCATGGTGGGTTCTAAGAAAGGAGTAATTGCTCGCATTAACCAAGAGATGGACAAACAGCCATTCTCATCCAGTAGCCATACACTGCCTCATCCACCAACAAGTGTCGAGTCCAATCACTGGACCCTGTTATGAAAACTGTGGTATCTTGTGTTAACTTCATTAGAGGTAATGCACTAAACCACAGACAATTTCAGGAATTTCTGTCTGAGCTAAGTTTTGCCTGTGAAGGTGTTCCATACCACACAGAGTTCCATTGGCTGAGTCGAGGGAGAGTTTTGAAACATTTCTATGACTTACTTCCACAGATTACAGCTTTCCTGATTTCAAAAAACAAAGAAGTACCAGAGCTCAATGATGCAGAATGGAAATGGCACCTTGCATTTCTGACAGATGTAACAGAGCTGTTCAGCAGTTTCAATGTGCACCTTCAAGGAAAGGGGAAGCTCATCTGTGAGATGCAATTGCATGTGAAAGCATTTGAAGTAAAATTAGGCCTCCTCATCATACAAGTGAAGGAAGAAAATTTCTGCATCATTGACCTCTGATTCTTCTTTTGAAATCAGAAAAGCTGTAATCTGTGGAAGTAAGTCATAGAAATGTTTCAAAACTCTCCCTTGACTCAGCCAACACACTCAAAATCTGTTAGCAAAAAACCCATTGGTTGCATTACCAAATAAAACATGTATGGAGTCACTGGAAAAGTTGCAAAAGGAGTTCCAATTTAGATTTAAACTGGACATACATGAAAAGGACATACAGCTTTTCCAAAACCCATTTTCTATTGACATTGAAAATGTGGATACGATTTACCAAATGGAACTGACTGAACTGCAGAATTGTGACTGTCTGAAAGACGCATTCAAGTCAAGCAGCCTTCCTAATTTCTATGCATCTCTCCCCTCTGAGACATATCCTAATCTCAAAAACGATGCACTCAAAATGGCAACCATCTTTGGCAGCACTTATGTCTGTGAACAGACTTTTTCCAGAATGAAACATCTGAAATCTCCAACCAGATCTAGACTAACTGATGCACACTTGCATCACTAGTTATGACTAGCAGTGACAAATATGGAACAAGACATTGACCATCTCATTAGCCAAAAGAAGGCCCATAGTTCCCATTGAAATACTGGTAAGTTTGTTGATTTAACTTTACTTGTTCTTCATTTTAAATATTCTGTTTGTTCCCATTTCATTTTTGTACTTCAAAATAAGATATGTGCAGTGTGCATAGGAATTTGTTCATAGTTTTTTTTCCCACTGCAGGAAAAAATAAGGCACGTATGCCTTTTTTCTTCCGATTCTAATGCGAGTTCAGCTGTACAAGCACATGGTTGAAATCACACTGCTCAGCAATCCCAACAGTGTGAACTGGGGCTTACACAGCACACAACATACATCATACACAACTGAATAGCAATCAGAATATAAATGGACTTACTGTCAATTAAATTGGCTTTCCTACTCCATGTCTGTCTGCAGAACCACATTAAGTTCCCATGGGGCCCCAGGCAGATTATCAGTTTGGGGCCCCCATGCCATAACATTGAGCACTGACCATGTGCTTTAACACTGACTGCTGACCATTTACAATAACACTGACTGCTGACAATTTGCATTAATACTGAACACTAACAATTTGCATTAACACTGAGCACTTACAATTATCATTACCACTGAGCACTGACTATTTGCATTACCTCTGAGCTCTGACCATTTGCATTAGCACTGAGCACTGACTATTTGTGTTATCACTGTAATAATAGAAACCACCCCCAACCAACTAACCAACTTAAAAAAAAAGGCTCTTCTAACTTCAAAAAAAAAAAAAAGGTGCTTCCTATCTGCAAAAAGAAAGACCTCCTAACTTCAGGAAAGAAAGGCCCTACTAACTGCAAAATAAAAAAAAAATAGAACTCCTAACTTCAAAAAAAAAAAAATCCTAACTTGTTCTTACCTTGGTCCTCAGGCAGCAGCAGGCTCTGAACAGGCAACCTGATGACTCCTCCGAACACACCAGAAACTGAAAGGAGGAGTCGAGAGATAGAGAGAAGAAGGGGAGTCAGAGTGTAGGAGGGGAGTCAGAGAGTTGGTGCACATTCCATACATGCGCACTGTGGGCCTAGATGAGTGGGCTGGTAAGCAGGATGGCAAAAACACCCGGCAGGGAGAGACAGAGAGAAGGAGGAGCGGGGAGAAGCAGAGAGAAGGAGCAGAGTCAGAGAATTGGCGCATGTTCCACACATGCACACTGTGGGCCTGGATGAGTCAGCAGCTAAGCAGGACAGGCGGGGCGGCAAAAATACCTGGCAGGCTGGATCAATGTCCTTTGCAGGCCACATGTGGCCCGTGGACCATAGTTTGAGGACCCCTGCTCTAACCATAAGAAAATTTACAATAGAGGGAAACCCTACAAATGTCAAGAATGTGGGAAAGTCTTTAACCAGTACTCACACCTTTCTGTATATCACAGTATTGATTCTCAAGAGAAATCCTACCAATGTCAACAATGTGAAAAATTCTTTATTTTTATTTTATTTTATTTATTATTATTTTCTCTTGCCTCAGCCTCCTGAGTAGCTAGGACTATAGGCACCTGCCACAACACCCTGTTTTTTTTTGTTGCAGTTTGGCTGGGGCTGGGTTTGAACCCACCACCCACGGTATATGGGGCCAATGCCCTACGCACTGAGAGACAGGCACTGCCCAAAGTGAAAAAATTTTTAACTAGTACTCAAGCCTTTCTGTACCTCAAAGAATTTATTTTGGGCCAGGTGTGGTGGCTCATGGATTGCTTGAGCTCACAAGATCAAGACCAGCCTGAGCAAAAGTGAGACCCTGTCTCTACTAAAAATAGAAAAACCGAGGCAAGAGGATTGCTTGAGCCCAAGAGTTGGAGGTTACCGTGAACTATGATGCTATGCACTCTAAACAAGGCTTAAGAATCTGTCCCTCTCCCCAAAAAGAGTTCATTCTGGAGAGAAATCCTACAAATATCAATAATGTGGCAAAGCCTTTAACTAGTACTCATAACTACTAGACATCAAATAATTCATTCTGGAGAGAAATCCTACTAATGTCAACCAAGTGGATGTGTAGTCAAACATTTCTGTACATCAAATAATTCATTCTGGAAAGAAACCCTATAAATATGAACGTGACAAATCTTTTAATAATTGCTCAACCCTTTCTGTACATCAAAGAATTCATTCCGGAGAGAAATCCTACAAATGTCAAGAATGTGACAAAATCTTTTCCCAATACTCACACCATTCTGTATATCAAAGAATTCATTCTGGAGAGAAACCCTACAAATGTTAAGAATGTGGCAAAGCCTATCACTGGTATTCACACCTTTCTAGACATAAAAGAATTTCTTATGAATAAAAACTCTAGTAATGTGAAGAATGTAGCAAAGCCTTTAATTAGCATATGAACCTTTCTAAATATGAAAGAATTCATTCTGGAAATTTATCAATACAAACAGTGTGGCAAACCCTTTAAACATGTTCAAACCTCACTGTACATAAAATAATTCATACTGGACAGAAACACTCCAAATATGGAGACTGTGGCAGTAGCTTTACCTGCTGTTCATAACTTGCTAAGCATAAAAGAAGTCACTGTGGTGAGAAATCCTACAAATGTGTATGGTACAGGAATGCATTTAGCCAGAGCTCAAACCTTACTATACATCAGAAAATTCATATTGGAGGCTGGGCGTGGTGGCTCATGCCTGTAGTCCCAGCGCTGTGGGAGCCCGAGGTGGGTGGATTTCCTGAGCTCAGAGGGTTCGAGACCAGCATGAGTTGGAGTAAAAGACCCCGCCTCTACCAAAAAGAAAAAAAAAGATGACGGATATTGTGGTGGGCGCCTGTAATCCCAGGTACTTGGGAGGCAAAGGGCAAAAGAATTGCTAAAGGAAGAAAAACCAAAAAAAAAAAAAAAAAGAAAGAAAAGAAAAGAAAAAGAAAATTCGTATTGGAGAGAAATCTTACAAATGTCAATAATGTGACAAAGGTTTTAACTAGTCTTCAGCTCTTAGTAAACATAAGAGAAATCATAGCAGAGAAAAATGGTAACAATATGAAGTAGTGGAAAATCCTCATGCCAGTTGTCACCTATAATCCACACATGGATTAACAATGGATTTTCTTGGATTAAATGCATAATTACCTACCATATAAAATACTAAAAACCATTAATGTATATCTCATACTCTGTAATATGTAAATAGTTTGATGAAGTGCAAAAGAAAGCCAAGTGTTATGCCCAGGAGTCCCCCTAAAGACCACTCCACCAGACAAGTCAAATTAAAGAGGAGTCCTTTTATCGAAGAGCCAGCCAGCAACTGCCCCAGTGTCCCAACATGGCGTTTCTGGGTGCAGCCCCAATTTGTCTAAGGCTCTGACATTTATAAGGCAAAATATTTCCAGGGGACAGATAAACAGAGTCATAGAAGCAAAAAACAGCACTTAGGGGAAATCACGAGAGCAATTAATAATTTTCCCTTGCAAAATAGGTAGGGAGGAGGACTCACAGGTGAGGGTCATAAACAACATGATCATAAAAAGCTGTAATCATAAGGGCTACATGGTCAGTAACTTACATTACTAACAATTTTACCTAAAGGCATTTATAGTTATACTGGGAGGGAAAACAATAGGAACTAGTTTTTAGAAGTGATGGAATGTGACCCAAAGGGAGTGAACAGGAAAATGGAGTCAAACTTGCTCTTTTACTATTTGCATATAACATAAAAATAGCATGAAGACCACCTTACATATCCCCACTGGTTTTTCTTCAGGAGTTACACCTGTAACTCCTCAGTGAGAAGAGGGCTGTTGTCATAGAAGTAGTCAGTGACTTTCTATACAATATTAATAATTTTAACAGTTCTAACTAAATACACTTAAAATACTATGCGATGGGTGGAGAGGCAAGTGGAACCATTTTTTTTTTAACACAATAAAATGTAGCAAAACAGCCCTCTTTGCCTTCCTACTGATTCTCTGGAAAGGAATTATATTAAAATGGAGTTAGGCTTGCTTCTCTTTTACCCCAAAACAAGTACTACTATTTTTCCTACATAAAAATGAAGCATACTTTTTTTTTTTGAGACAAAGTCTCACTTGGTCACCCTTGGTAGAGTGTCATGGCATCTTAGCTCCCACCAATCCCCCTTCTTTAACTAAATTAAGCATGGGTGGAGGGCCTGTCTTAGGCTATGTGATGTGCTTCCGTGCCTAGTGCCGTGTGTTAAGGATTTGGCAAGGCCTCTGTCTTAGGCTATGCAGGGGGCTTCCATTTTCTAGCGTTA
>CAUYON010018550.1:0-13255 GCA_963573935.1 Arctocebus calabarensis
AGCAACCTCCAGCTCTTGGGCTTAAGGGATTCTCTTGCCTCAGCCTCCCTAGTAGCTGGGACTACAGGCGCCCACCACAGCGCCCGGCTATTTTTTTGTTTTTGCAGTTCGGCCGAGGCCGGGCTTGAACCCGCCACCTTCGGTATATGGGGCCGGCGCCCTGCTCACTGAGCCACAGGAGCCGCCCTAATAAAGTAGACTTTCATAACTTTGTCACATTTTTGGAATTCAGTTAAGTATTTGTTTAGGAAAGTTTAAATGCATTTCTAATCTCTTATGTACTTCCTAGGAATTTGTAGAATTTCTGTAGAGCTGTTTTTTCTGTATCGCAAGGGCTGAGTCTACCTACTCATCTTATCTTTCACACCAAAAACTGTAGAAAGCAGAGCATTTTGATCTGAGTTACACTGAATTTCAAGTTGCATCATGTTTGAGTTTCTGTATAATTTTTAAAATGCGGGGAAATAAGATACAAAGAACTCCGTGAAGTTTGTTTTGAAATATTCCTCTTCCCTCCATTAAGTGTTAGATAGATGCTGAAACTATCCTAGAACTGTGTGTTGCTACTATTACCTTTTTCTTTTTCTTTTTTTTTTGTTTGTTTTTTGTAGAGACAGAGTCCCTTTATCACCCTCGGCAGAGTGCCGTGGCGAACACACAGCTCACAGCAACCTCCAACTCCTGGGCTTAGGCGATTCTCTTGCCTCAGCCTCCCAAGAAGCTGGGACTACAGGCGCCCACCACAATGCCCAGCTATTTTTCTGTTTTTCAGTTCGGCCGAGGCCGAGTTTGAACCCGCCACCTTTGGTATATTGGGCCGGGGCCCTACTCTTTGATGAGCCACAGGTGCCACCCATGTTGCTACTATTTTCTTTCTTATTTAGAATGTTCAGACATACTGTGACATGAGCTAAATCATTTCCAGTGAGACCTGGGTAGTGGTAGGGAGAACGAGGGGCGTATACCTCAAGAGGTGTACAGGGTAGTGGTTGTAGTGGAGAGATGAAGTTTTAGGAATTCTATTTATACATGTTAATACAGGAAAAGATTAAATTATTTCAATATTTTATACTCAGTTGACCCCAGCAGTCCCCTTCAGTCTATATGTCAGAAATTCATGTCACATATGTATCTGAGTTACTTTGTGGTGAAAGTAGAAGGGACTTATAGTACAAGGTGTCCCTAAGGTCATCATACCCAGAGAAAATGGAAAACTATAACTAGATGTACCTTTATTTACAAAATATCCATTGCAAAATTGTATAAAATATTCTCTACATGTTGGCCACCTCTTTGTAAAATTTAGTAATGAATATTTTGTAAAGTTACATTTACCTATAATTTTCAACTCTTCCTATGTATAGAAAAACTTTAGGGCCACCTTTTGGGTCAACCTGTAGTGTTCTTTTTTTTTTTTTGAGACAGAGCCTCAAGCTGTCATCCTGGATAGAGTGCTGTGGCATCACAGCTCACCACAACACCCAATTCCTGGGCTCAAGCGAGTCTCCTGCCTCCGCCTCCAAAGTAGCTGGGACTACAGTTGCCCGCCACAACGCCTGGCCATTTTTGGGTTGCAGCCGTCATTGTTGTTTGCTGGGCCCAGGCTGGATTCGAACCCACCAGCTCAGGTGTACGTGGCTGGCGCCTTAGCCCGTTGAGCCACAGGCGCCGAGCCAACCTGTAGTGTTCTTACTGGTTTCTTCATTTACATATTACCTATTCAGTTAGAACTATTTAACTGTGAACTCACTTACCTAACAATGGTCTTTTTAAGAATTTAAGAAGAACCCTGCTAAAAAACTAAGATTGCTGGTAATAATCTTCATACGATAGGCAGAGCAGGTGTACACGTTACCCATGTGCCACGTTATCCCTGTGCCTCGGACCTCCTCGGGTTCACCTGTAGTTTCTGGAGATCCAGGACTTGTGAGGGTGTCTTCTGGAGAGCCAGAGCCTGCTGGGGCTGCATGGGCTGCGCTGGGTGCTCACTAACCAATGAGGGGCAGGAATTGGTATATAAATACCTTTGTGTCCTTTCACTGGGGGATTTCTCAGAGTGAACCCAGTAGGATAAATTCCTAGTTGCTAATAGCAATAATCTGTTCATTTGCACATGGTTCATTGGTCCTCCATCTCTCACTTCCCACTCTGTCAGGGGCCTCCTGGGATTAGTTCTTTCATAAGCAAGAAATCCTTATCTAGGGACTGTTTTTTTTTTGAGGGATGAGGAGGAATTAAACTGTCAACAGGCAGTAAAAATTCACCAGGCTAACAGCACTCCTGCAGTATTGCCCTTCAGCTCCACTACGAAATTAAAAACAATGGCACTCTAACGACAATTGGTTGTACTGGATCAGATTTCTGCCATTCACACGCACATGCCCATGTGATCTCACTAAATAATAGTTTGCCTTTAATATAAGTTTAAGTATTTGGCTGTATGTGGTGGCTCACACCTCTAATCCCAGCACTTGGGAGGCCGAGACAGATAGATTGCCTGAGCTCACAGGTTCGAAACCAGGCTGAGCAAGAGCGAGACCCTATCTGTAAAGATAGCTGGGCATTGTGTTAGGCGCCTGTAGTCCCAGCTACTCAAGGAGGCTAAGACAAGAGAATTGCTTGAGCCCAAGAGTTTGAGGTTGCTGTGAAGCTATGACTCCACACCACTCTACCAAGGGCAACAAAGTGAGACTCTATCTCAAAAAAATAGTAATAAACTTAAACATTTATCCTTTTTTCAGTTTATATTTTTGTGTATTTTTATTACATATAATACATGTTAAATGTAAGTATTATAGTTAATATTTATAATTTGGGGAAATACACTAATCCCACCCCCTATTGGTGTGTGTGATTAGTAAATTGAGACTTTTGCTATACACTAGAGTACTATTCCTTTCTACTTTAATTTTAATTTTTTTTTTTTTTTTGAGACAAAGTGTTACTGTGTCGCCCTTGTTAGAGTGCCATAGCATCACAGCTCACAACCTCAAACTCTTGGGCTTAAGCAATTCTCTTGCCTCAGTCTCCCAAGTAGCTGGGACCACAGGCGCCTACCACAACAACTGGCTATTTTTTGTTTGTAGTTGTCATTATTTGACAGGCCTGGGCTGGGTTTGAACCTGCCAGCTCCAGTGTATGTGGCAGGCATTCTAGCCGCTGAACTACAGGTGCTGAGCCCCTTTCTGGCTTTTAAGAAAAGATATGAATATTGGTTACCTTCCTCTCAAGGTCTGTAGTTTGGTGAAGAGTGTGGGACATGTGTATGTAAAAAACTCAACAGTTCTTAGTGGAATTCTGTGTTTGAATATGATAGGATTTTCCATTTCTCCTTTGTATAAATGAATTGCGTAAATGTATAATTTAATGGACTGTTATTCACAGATTTATAACGTACTCTTTAGGAACATGATTAAAAAATAATGAACTTTCATATTAACTTAAATTATCAATTATATATTAATGTGTCAGACCAAAGACTTAATTATCTTAAAAAGATTTGTTATCTGACATGTTGGAAGGAATTAAGAATACTGGTTAATAAAAAAATTTTTTTAAACTAAAAGTCATACTAATGAGACTTTGTGAACACTCACAAAAAATTGTAATGCTTGCAAAAAGAGAAAGAGGGGTGGCGCCTGTGGCTCAGTGAGTAGGGCTCCAGCCCCATACACCGAGGGTGGTGGGTTTGAACCCAGGCCCGGCCAAAGTGCAACAAAAAATAGCTGGGCGTTATGGCAGGCGCCTGTAGTCCCAGCTACTTGGGAGGCGGAGGCAAGAGAATCACCTAAGTCCAATAGTTGGAGGTTGCTGTGAGCTTTGACGCCATAGCACTCTACCAAGGGTGACAAAGTAAGACTCTGTCTCAAAAAAAGAGAGAAAGATTAAAATGGCACACTGTAAGTTACATAGCTAGCAAGTACCAGGGATGCTGGATAGAACCAAAAGAATAATGGACATGAGTGACTACCAATTTTAGAATATTTATCTCTTTTATTTATCCTATTAACTGCAGAAAAAAATGAAGATCATAAAATAGTTTTCTTTTTAGGGTCATTGCAAGACTGGTAAAAATGCAAGTGGAAGGTATATCAGATGCAGATTTAATAAGTGCCATCCAGAATTAAGATAGTGCTTACGTATCACTGCCTTTGACAATATAGTTTTCAGTTTTTTTTCAAAAAGTTTTGGTGCAGACTGTTATATATGAATTATCGAAGAATGAGGTTAAAATAAAGACATTGTCAAATGACTAAAAGTACTTTACCACCAAAATTGCTTCTCTGAGGAACTACTTTTTTTTTTTTTTTGTAGAGACAGAGTCTCACTTTATCGCTCTCGGTAAGTGCCGTGGCATCACGCTGCTCACAGCAGCCACCAACTCCTGGGCTTGGGCGATTCTCCTGCCTCAGCCTCCCACGTACCTGAGACTACAGGCGCCCACCACAACACCTGGCTATTTTTCTGTTTTGCAGTTTGGCTGAGGCCAGGTTTGAACCCACCACCCTCGGTATATGAGACCAGCACCATACCCACTGAGCCACAGGCACCGCCCTTCTCTAAGAAACTTTTTAAAAAATATATATACTTCTGGGAAGAAAATTATCCCAGAAAGAAAGTCAGATAAAAAAAGAAACTAATGATGACCTGAGGTGCCCAAGTGTCTCTGAGGTTGCTGTGAGCTGTGATTTCACAGTACTCTACTGAGGGCGATGTATTGAAACTATCTCAAAAAAAAAAAAATGCTCAGCACCTGTGGCTCAAGTGGCTAACGCGCCAGCCACATAACATCTGAGCTGGCGGGTTCGACTCCAACCCAGGCCCGCCAAACAACAATGACGGCTGCAACCAAAAAATAGCCGGGCATTGTAGCAGGCACCTATCATCCCAGCTACTTGGGAGGCAGAGGCAGGAGACTCACTTGAGGCCAGGAATTGGAGGTTGCTGTGAGCCATGATGGCATGGCACTCTATCCAGGGTGGCAGCTTGAGGCTCTGTCTCAAAAAAAAAAAAAAAAGATTCCTAGACATTGGATGGTGCCTGTGGCTCAGTGAGTAGGGCACTGGCCCCTGCCAGACTGCAACAAAAAAATAGCCAGGCATTGTGGCAGGTGCCTGTAGTCCCAGCTACTCAGGAGGCTGAGGCAAGACAATCACCCAGTCACCTAAGCCCAGGAACTGGAGGTTGCTGTGAGCTGTGTGACACTATAGCACTCTACCAAGGGTGATAAAGTGAGACTCTGTCCCTACAAAAAAAAAAAAAAAGATTCCTGGAATCTTTTAAATTTGACTCTGGAGAATGAAAGAAATAATTTTGCTTATGCAGCCACCAAACAGGCTGGAACAACACAGAAAGAATAGAGGTGACTGTGTTTAAGATAAGCTCTACCAAAAAGGAACTCTGAGAAGCTCAAGGAAGAGCGTCCAGGGGAAAGCTGACATTGCTAACCCAAGTGGGTCCTTCTCCCCAGCTTGTAACTTAGGATTTGGACCAAATGACAGACTTATTTTGCTTAAGGGACTTTAATTTCCTCTGCTGCACTCAGGCACTGAGGACCTGAGAAAATAATTGCTTGGGGAAAACAGTACTGCTGGAAGCCCTTACCCATAACTCATATTGTTAATACAAAGTGTCCAGTATGCCCTAATCATAATCCAGGGAAGCCTCTTCATGGATCCCAAGGGCATTTTCCTTTGCCCACTGGCCTTGCAATGTGTGGCAAATGGACTTTATCCAGTTATCTCCAGCCTAAGTTTATAAATACGTGCTGGTTATGATTTGCATGTTTTCTCATTGGGTTGAAGCATTTTTTTGCAAAAGAGCCACTGTGCAAGTGGTAGGAAAATATTTACTAGAGCAGATAATTCCCTCTTGGGATATTCCAAATTACATAGCAGTAAGGGAACTCGTGTTATGGAAGATCTGGTCCACTCAGTTTGTAAAGCCTGGCCGGTAGTCGAACATTTTCATTGTGCATACCATCCCCAGTCCACTGGATTCCTTAATCTAAGGCTCTGCCATTGTTTTTTTATTTCGTTCGTTGGTTTGTTTTCCTTCCATTGGTTCTCATTAACCTAAGAGCAACTCTTTTTGGAAAACATCAGTTATCTGCTATGAGATAATTATGGGTTGGCTTATGAGGTTGGATACAAGGTTGTATGAACCAACCTTGTTGAAAGGAGATAATATTCTATTACTGTCAAGGCAAAACATCTCTTCCAAAGAAATGAAATTGGTAAGACTCTTTACAGTGTGCTTCCAGTATAGGAGGGTATAAAATAGCATACTCTCTAGGCAGGAGAGTTTATTAAAAAAAAAAAAAAAAGACACCAGGCTCGGTGCCTGTAGTTCAGCGAGTAGGGCACCAACCACATACACTGAAGCTAGTGGGTTCAAGCTTGGCTTGGGCCTGCTAAACAATAAAGACAACTCTAACCAAAAAATATCCAGGCGTTGTGGCTAGTAATCCTAGCTACTTGGGAGGCTGAGGCAAGAGAATCACTTATGCACAAGAGTTTGAGGCTGCTTTGAGCTGGACGCCACGGCACTCTACGGAGGATGACATAGTGAGACTTTGTCTCAAAACAAAAAAAAAAAAAAGAAAAAAACAGCTAATGGATTCTCTAAAGCCTTGTTGGAAAGGACCTTATCAAAATACTAATCATTATGCAGTTAAACTTGAAAGAGCTGGATTCATATTTCTCATTTTAAAAAATCTCCCAACTTTAGCTGGGCGTTGTGGCGGGCACCTGTAGTCCCAGCTACTCGCAAGGCTGAGGCAAGAGAATCGCCTAAGCCCAGGAGTTGGAGGTTGCTGTGAGCTGTGACGCCATGGCACTCTACCGAGGGCAATAAAGTGAGACTCTGTCTCTCCAAAAAAAAAAAAATCTCCCATTCTGTCACTGATACCAAACTGAATTGACCAGAGTACAATCACCAAGACCAAAAAGAAGATATCTCAGATAGTCAGCTATTCCCAAGAATCTAAAGCAGGTCAGTACAGCATAATCACCGTCTTCACTCTTATTCTGTTAGCCACTGTGATCCCCTATGTTAGCTGAGTCACCAAATTCCACCAAACTCCTATTAATCTTATTCATATTAAATCTGATCAAAGATGGCCCCATGTGATGTAGAGATTATACTTTGACTCCTAATTGAATCATTGGCTCCCTGTGGGATGGGCCTTTATCTCACCTTGAGCCCTAAAACCCAAATTTTTGTCATCTTCATTATTCTTTCTCATCTTCAAAGTCGACTGTCCTACCTAGTTGCCTTCACGGAGGGAGAAACATTGTCAAATCTTTCAATCCTCAGTTTCGTCAGAAAACCTGTCAGAATATTAGATCTGCTACCACTCTCCCGCAGTTTTCTTTCTTTCTTTCTTTTCTTTTTTTGTAGAGACAGAGTTTCACTTTATCACCCTCAGTAGAGTGCCCTGGCATCACACAGCTCACAGCAACCTCCAACTCCTGGCCTTAGGCGATTCTCTTGCCTCAGCCTCCCGAGTAGCTGGGCCTATAGGCGCCCACCACAACACCCGGCTATTTTTCTGTTTTGCAGTTTGGCCAAGGCCAGGTTTGAACCCCCCACTTTTGGTATATGGGATCGGCGCCCTACTCAATGAGCCACAGACGCCGCCCTATCCCGCTGTTTTCTTTGCAAGAATTAACTAACAGTCCATAATCATCCCAGTCTTTTTTTTTTTTTTTTGAGACAGAGCCTCAAGCTGTCAACCTGGATAGAGTTCAATGGCATCACAGCTCACAGCAACACCAAATTCCTGGGCTCAAGCGAGTCTCTTGCCTCCGCCTCCCAAGTAGCTGGGACTACAGGCGCTCGCCACAACGCCTGGCCATTTTTTGGTTGCAGCCACCATCGTTGTTTGGCAGGCCCGGGCTGGATTCCAACCCGCCAGCTCAGGTGTACGTGGCTGGCACCTTAGCTCGCTGAGCCATCCCAGTCTATTTTTCTAGCAGTTCCTAACTTGGCTGTTACTCAAGAATCCCGGGATACCATATATCCACTGTTAGTCCTTACCCCTTAACCTTCTGTCTCATTTTTCTTCTAATCCACTAAAAACATTATTCAGATCACTGGATCAGGGTCTAACTCTTCTTCAGCCTACAGCCACCAAGTCTAAACTCTGTCTAACAGCAGCCCCATCTTTACCAGCTTCAGTAACACTGTCTTTTTTCCCCTCCCCTCATTTCTTACCTGTCTACAAAAAGGATGTTACCATTGAAATGACCTCTCCTTCCAAACAACCGCTCTGCCAGTATCATCAGACTTAATAACCTCTGTTTCAAAGGAGTATTCACTGAGCTTCCTGTTTGCAACACCAATTCCTCCTCCACTCCTTTGTCTTTGTCTTACAGTGATCTCTGCTCCAATCCCCTTCTCCAAAACATTCCTCAGAATGAATCCGTATATTTTAGGAATGTATCTGGATTTAGGTGTGTTCCCCCCACATTATCTTTTGTCTGTGAGGCGTGACACAACCCCAGGGCCCACAAATGTCTTGACAGCTGGTAAACAGGTGATGTCTGCCTCTTAGGATATTTAACTATGACCATTGCCATCCTACAAAGAAACCATAGCCCCCAGCCTGGCTCGTACTCTAGACACAGAAGGGCCCTTTCTATTTTTTTTTTTTTTTTTTTTTTTGTGTGTGTGTGTGTGGTAGAGACAAGGTCACTTTTTCTGTGGCTTCAGACAGCTCACAGCAACCTCCAGCTCCTGGGCTTAGGCGATTCTCTTGCCTCAGCCTCCCAAGTTGCTGGGACTACAAGTGCCCGCCATAACGCCTGGCTACTTTTTGTTGCAGTTTGGCAGGCCCCAGGTTTGAACCCACTGCCCTTGGTATATGGGGCCAGCGCCCTACACACTGAGCCACAGGTGCTGCCCCAAGGGCCTTTTCTATTACCCATGAGTACCCTCTTGGCAACACCTTAGATTATGCAGATGACAGCTATACATGCTCTCAGGGATGTGATTTAATCAGAGGGGTCAACCCCAGTTAATGGACTAATTTGGAAGAATATTAGGATCCTGGCTGGGATTTGGTAATGCTTGGAATGAATATATGATTAGAAATCTTCCTCATACTATTAGTAGAATTGCTCTTTCCACTGTTCAAGCTGCTAGGGCCCAACAGAGATCTTTAGATTCCTTTCCTCGTGTAGCCCTGGATAAATAATCACGTTGCAGTGGATTCCCTCCTTGCTGCACAAGGTTGTATTTGTTGTGAATAGCTCATCTATACTTGGGCAAAAACCCACAGCGAGGTTGAATTGGAAGCTTCTAAAATACTAAGATTATTTGGCTACTTACTACCTCTCCTGTAAAATGGAAAAGATCAGAAATAAAGGTCAAAAATTTAAAGATAAATAATAAAATTTTAAGATTACCCAAGTCCCTGAAGGAGTGCTACTAAAGGACCCCTTTGGCAGGTTAGACTTCCAAATCTCAAATCTCAGGCCTTTTTTTTTTTTGAGACAGAGTCTCGCTGTGTTGCCCTCAGTAGAGCGCTGTGCTGTCACAACTCACAGCAACCTCAAGCTCTTGGGCTTTTAAGCGATTCTCTTGCCTTGGCCTCCCAAGTAGCCGGGACTGCAGGCACCCACCACAACACCTGACTGTTTTTTGGTTGTAGTTGTCATTGTTATTTGGAAAGCAAAGGCTGGGTTCGAACTCACCAGCTCCAGTGTATATGGCTGGCGCCCTAGCGGCCGAACCAGGTCTCAGACCTTTTTTATCTGACTGCCTTTTAGCATTGGCTCCTTTTGTTTTGCCCCTCTGTTTTTAATGATCTTTATCCTACTATTCTAATATTTGGGCTCCTCTTTAAAGAGATTCGAGCCTATTTTAACAGGTACATGTATGAAACCTGCACTAGAATCATGCTGGCTCAACACCTTGAAACTTTAGTTATTTATTTATTTTGTTTAATCAGGTCCAGGCAAGGCTCGAACCTACCACCTGTGGTGTGCAGGGCCAGCTTGCTAACTACTGAGCAATGGTAGCCAGGTGACCTTGAAACACACCCCTGGACATGAATTCAAAATGGCCAAGGGGTCTAACTCTGAAAGTTACACATGCACCCTCTACCTGACTTTGAGTTTTTCTTAGTTACATATCTGATTCTCTCCCCATATCTGACAAATGAGCATTGATAAGTTGTTTCTTAATTGTCTTCACTCATTAGACTTCTGAGTTACTTATTATATTGTTTATTATTTTTCTAATGTTTCTAAGCTGCAAATGCTGAAAAGGAAACAATTGCCACTAAAGAGGTCACAGCACCCAAAACAACACTGCAGCTTATTCTTCTGCCAAGCACCAGTTTCAGGCCCTTTATAAAATGTACTGACTCAATAAGAGGATGTGGTTGTGACTCACCCACAAGTACTACCCACTATCTCAGGGAAACTCATATCGATGGAACCTAGAATCATAGTGGGAGATTTTTGACACCTTTCAGGAATTTATAGAAGTAACAACAGAAAATCAGATGGATACTAAAGATTGAACAACTACTGATCAAGTGCAGAATACATTATTTTCAAGCATGCTTATAACATTTCTCTTTAGTGATCATATACTGGCCACAAATCTAAGTCAACAAAACTCAAAAGTATTGAAATCACAGAGTAAAATAACAATAAATTAAATCAGAAATTAGTAATAAATAATTAGAAAATTGGCATGTATTTTGAAATTGTGAAATAATATTCAAAACAAATTATGGGGCTCAGTGCCTGTAGCACAGTGGTTACTGCACCGGCCATATGCCCTGAGGCTGGGGGGCTCAAACAACAATGACAACTGCAACAAAAATGTAGCCGGGTGTTGTGGTGGGTGCCTGTAGTCCCAGCTACTTGGGAGGCTGAGGCAAGAGAATTGCTTAAGCCTAAGAGTTTGAGGTTGCTGTGAGCTGTGATGCCATGGCACTCTACCCAGGGCAACATAATGAGACTTTGTCTCAAAAGAAAAAAATTATGGATTAAAGATTCACAGTGGAGCTTGGTTAACACAGTGTGATCCTATCTCAAAAAAAAAAAAAAAGTACCGCAGTGGAAATTACAAAATACTTTGAACTTACTAATGAAAATTATCAAAATTAAGGGGTATGGTTAAAAAAATATTTAGGGCTGTGCATAGTGACTCATGCCTATAATCCTAGCACTCTGGGAGGCCAAGGTGGGTGGATTGCCTAAGCTCAAGGGTTCAAGACTAACCTGAGAAAGAGCAAGAACCTATCTCTACTAAGAATAGAAAAATGAGCCAGGCGTTGTGGTGGGTGCCTGTAGTCCCAGCAACTGGAGAGGCTGAGGCATGAGAATTGCCTAAGCCCAGGAGTTGGAGGTTGCTATGAGCTGTGAGCTGTGACGCCATAGCACTCTACCAAGGATGACAAAGTAAGACTCTGTCTCAAAAAAAAAAAAAAAAATCCATCATCGATTGATGATTTGGGTTGATTTGGATTGTTTCCAATTTGGGGTTATGGTTAATGCTATGATGAACGTTCATTTACAAGTTCTCATTTAGAGTTGTCTTTTAAATCTTCAAACAGGCAAAATTCATAAGTACTAAAATTTAAAAGAAAAGCAGAATGAGATTTATGAGTTCTGATCAGTTTATTAAGGTTCAGGTTTTTTGTTTCTTTCTTTTTTTTTTTTTTCTTTTTTGCACTTTTTGGCCGTGGCTGGGTTTGAACCCACCACCTCCAGCATATGCGGTTGACACCCTACCTGTTTGAGCCACAGGCGCCACCCTGAGGTTCAGTTTTAATATGCCTCCGTAACGCATCACATTATAATGAGCATAGCATGTGCTCACATGTATGAACAGGGTATTCTAGCCTCAACCTTTCCTCAGTGCCTCTTGTTTGTGTGTGGAAGGGAAACTAGCCTTTAAAAATTACGAGTAGCTTTGGATTTCTTAAGGTACCTTGATTCTTCTCGTTTCTCATAGATTTATCCACTCAGCATTTCATTCCACCTGCACCTCTGCTTTCCAAGTATGTCCAGCTCAAGTGCAGGTGGGATGAAAATTTTGAGTTTGGGTGGGTAAATCAGCCTGTTTCTTCCCTTCATGTTTAGGTTCCCACATCAGTTGTTCCATTAGAGCCACAGACCTATACCCATCAGCCAGCTTTCTGGCCTTAAAAATTGGGATACTGGCTCAGTGACCGTAGCTCAGTGAGTACACCAAGGCTGGCGGGTTTGAGCCTGGCCTGCTAAACAACAATAACAACTGCAACCAAAAAAGAACCACACTGCCAGGTGTTGCAGCAGGCACCTATAATTCCAGCTACTTGGGAGGCTGAAGCAAGAGAAGAGAATCACTTAAGCCCAAGAGTTAGAGGTTGCTGTGAGCTGTTACACCACGGCACTCTACTGAGGGCAACATAATGAAATTCTGTCTCAAAAAAAAGTATATATATATATAGAGAGAGAGATGCTATTATCTCCTTTCCCCTTTTCTTTGTCTTTAAGGGTTTGCTTTTTTCCACTTTTTTCCTGTTATTTTAGTAGGGTTTCAGGAGGAATTAGAGGCAAATAGGTATGCCCAACTGCTTTGGCTATCCAAAAGTTTTGTAGTTTTGTTTGTTCATTTATTTTTTATTTATTTTGCAATTTTGGCCAGGGGCCGGGCTTGAACCCACCACCCCCAACATATGGGGCCAGCACCCTATTCCTTGAGCCACAGGTGCCACCCATTTATTTTTTGAGGTGGAGTCTCAAGCTGTTGCCCTGGGTAGCGTACCATGGCCCATGGCATCATAGCTCACAGCAACCTCCAACTCAGACTCAGGCGATCCTCTTGCCTCAGGTGTTTTTTTTTTTCTATTTTTAGTAGAAACAGGATCTTACTTTTGCTCAGGCTGGTCTAAAACTCGTGAGTTCAACCCTCCTCGGCCTCCCAGAGTGCTAAGATTACAGGCCTAAGCTTCTGCGCCTGGCCCAGAAGTTTTGTGGTTTAAACTGATTCTGGTTTTTCTATTATTTGTGTTTAAAATCTCTTGATTTAATGAGATATCAATAGTATTTTCCCACAGAACTATTCTACAATATGATTTTGAGTGGGTGTATACCATTTTCTTTTATGGAATGGATATATGTAATTAATTACTCTTAAAATATTTATGTGGTTTCGGTTCGGCGCCTGTGGCTCAACGGGCTAAGGCGCCAGCCATGTACACCTGAGCTGGCGGGTTCGAATCCAGCCCGGGCCCGCCAAACAACAATGA
>CAUYON010018553.1:0-16615 GCA_963573935.1 Arctocebus calabarensis
CTACAGGTCACCAGCCAGTTCACCCAGCACCATTTGTTAAATAGGGAGTCTTTTCCCCACTGAATGTTTTTAATTGGCTTGTCAAAGATCAAGTAATGGTAAGTAGCTGGATTCATCTCTTGGTTCTCTATTCTGTTCCATACATCTACCTGTCTGTTTTTGTGCCAGTACCATACTGTTTTGATCACTATCGATTTATAGTATAGTCTGAGATCTGGTAGCATGATTTCTCCTGGTTTGTTTTTATTTCTGAGTAATGTCTTGGCTATTCAAGGTTTTTTCTGATTCCATATAAAATGAAGTATTATTTTTTCAAGTATGACAGTAGACCTTTAATAGGGATTGCATTAAAATTATATATTACTTTGAGTAGTATGGGCATTTTAACAATGTTGATTCTTCCCAGCCATGAGCATGGTATGTTTTTCCATTTGTTAACATCTTCAGCTATTTCTTTTCTTAGAGTTTCATAGTTCTCTTTATAGAGATCTTTCATGTCTTTTTTTTGGTAAACTCCCAAATATTTCATCTTCTTTGGCACTTCTGTGAATGGAATAGAGTCCTTGATTGTTTTTTCAACCTGACAATTGTTGGTGCATATAAGGCTACAGATTTATGAGTGTTGATTTTGTAACCTGAGATGCTGCTGTATTCCTTGATCACTTCTAAGCGTTTTGTGGTGGAATCCCTGGTGTTTTCGAGATATACAATCATATCATCTGCGAAGAGTGAAAGTTTGATCTCTCCTGACCCTACGTGGATACTCTTGTTCGCCTTTTCTTGCCTAATTGCAATGGCAAAGAATTCCATTACAATGTTGAAAAGCAATGGAGACAATGGGTAACCTTGTCTGGTTCCTGATTTGAGTGGAAATGATTTCAATTTAACTCCATTCCATATGATATTGGCTGTGGGTTTGCTGTAGATGGCCATCTGGTCCTGGACTTTTCTTTTTAGGGAGATTTTGTATAGTTAATGCTATTTCAGAACTTGATGTTAGCCTGTTCAACATTTCCACTTCATCCTGGCTAAGTCTAGGAAAGTGGAGTGCTTCCAAGTATTGATCTATTTCCTTCAGATTTTCATATTTCTGACAATAAAGTTTCTTGTAACATTCATTAAATTTTTTTGAATTTCTGAGGGGTCTGTTGTTATTTCATCTTTACCATTTCTGATTGATGAAATTAGAGATTTTACTCTTTTTTTCCTGGTTAGGCTAGCCAAAGGTTTGTCTATTTTATTGACCTGTTCAAATAACCAACTTTTTGATCAGTTGTATAATTCTTTTGTTTTCAATTTCATTTAATTCTGCTCTAATTTTGGTTATTTATTTTCTTCTGCTGGGTTTGGGATTGGAATGTTCTTCCTTTTCCAGTTGCATGAGGTGTCCAATTAAGTTGTTAACTTCCTCTCTTTCCGTTCTCTTGAGGAAGGCTTACAGTGCTATAAATTTCCCTCTTAGGACTGCCTTTGCAGTATCCCAGAGATTCTGATAATTTGTGTCTTTGTTGTTATTTTGTACCAAAATTTTGTAATTTCCTTTTTAATCTCATCTATGACCCTGCAATCATTCAGCATAAGGTTATTAGCTTCCATGTTCTTGTATGACTATGCAAATTCCTGTTGTTACTGAGTTCAACTTTTATTCCTTGATGGTCTGAGAAGATGCAAGGAATAATTTCTATTCTTTTAAATTTGCTGAGGTTAGACTTGTGAGCTAAGATGTTATTGATTTTGGAGTATGTTCAATGGGGTGATGAGAAGAATGTGTATTCAGTTTTGTTAGGATGAAAATGTTCTGTAGATGTCTGTTAAATCCAAATGTTGAATGGTTAAGTTTAAATCTAAAATTGTTTTGCTTAGCTTCTTTTTGGAGGATCCATCCAACAATGCCAAAGGAGTGTTAAAATCTCTGACTACTATGGTGCTGGAGGAAATCAAGTTGCTCATGTCTGTTAGAGTCTCTATTATAAATTGAGGTGCATTCTGGTTGGGTGCATAAATGTTAATAATTGAAATCTCATCATGTTGAGTGTTACCCTTAACAAATATGAAGTGACCATCCTTATCTTTACTTACCCTTTTTTTTTTTACTTTTGTTGGTTTAAAGTCTATTGTATCTGCGAATAAAATTGCAACCCCTGCTTTTTTCTGATTTCTATTTTCCTGAAATATGAATGACCATCCCTTCACCCTGAGTCTATATTTATCTTTTAAGGTAAGATGAGATTCTTGTATTTAGCAAATATCTGGCCTGAATTTTTGTATCCAGTCAGCCAACCTGTGCCTCTTTAGAGGAAAATTTAAGCCATTCACATTAATTGAGAATATTGATAAGCCTGGTAGAATTTTGGGTATTGAGTTTCTTGAAAGTCTAGCGGATATTTTTAGTCCTTTCACCACTATCTAAATTGGAATTTGATCAATAGTTTCTGAGTGAGTTTACCTTTGTGGTGGAGGATTGTGCTGGTTATTATGGAGGATAGCTCTGAGAATATCCTGGAGAGCTGGCTTAGTTATGGCAAATTTCTTCAACATGTGAATGCCATTAAAGTATTTAATTTCTCCATGATAAATGAAACTCAGTTTAGCTGGATACAGAATCTTGGGTTGAAAGTCATATTGTTTTAGGAGATTAAAAGTCAATGACCACCTTCTTCTAGCTTGAAAGGTTTCAGTGGAAAGATCTGCAGTTATTCTAATATTCTTCCCCTTGTAGGTTATGGTTTTCTTACATCTGGTTGCTTTCAGAATTTTCTCCTTCACATTAAGCTTAAGGAAGGTAATTATGATGTGCCTGGGGATGTCTTATTAGGGTTGAGTTGTGCTGGTATTCTGAAACTGTCTGCTATCTGAATTTCAGAATCTCTTGGCATGTCTGAAAAGTTCTCCTTATAATCTTGTGAAGAAGAGCCTCTGCACCTTGCAAAGCAACTTCGTCACCTTCAGGGGTTCCTATAAGGTGAACGTTAGTTTACTCTGAATTATCCAGGAGCTCTCTGAGAGAATGATCCATTTTTGCTCTCCATTTCTGTTCCTCTTTGAGAGTTTGGGAGCATTCAAAAACTTTGCCTTCAATGTCAGAAATCCTTTTTTCCGCTTGCTCCATTCTATTACTGAGGGATTCTACTGTATTTCTCAGATCTTTGAGGGCTGCAAATTCTTGTCTCAATATGTCAAAATCTTTGGTGATTTTGTCTTTGAATTCATTGTATTCTTGAGACCACTTTTGAAATGCTCCTTGAATTTCTAATTTCAACTTTACCTCCATTCTTTAATCTTATTTGCAATCCAAATTCTGCATTCGATTTCTGACATCTCAGCCATCTGTTTATGAATGGGATCTTCAGTTGTGTCCACCATGTCGTTCCTTGGGGGAGTTGATATACTCTGGTTATTCATGTTATCAGAGTTTTTCCACCTATTCCGCCCCATGATTATTTTACACTATTTGGCTAGATGAGCAGATAAGGTGAAGTTGGGTTGGGGGCTCCTGGAGAAGTGATTAACCAGCCCTTTGCCCAGAAGGTGGGACTGGTATCTGTATCTTTTCCCCTATAGCTTTGCAAAGGACCCATACAGTGCTATGGCCTGAGAAACTGGGGATCTGCTTGGTGTGGTGGGGCTAAGTGGCTCTGTCTTATTTCATCTGGTCTGTGTCCTACCCTAGTGAATCAGTTACTCTGGGTTGCAGTCTCAGCTATGTAGATATGCCAGTAATTAAGTCATCCTGCCCTCCACAGGCAAGAACTGGAAAAGGAAAATCAAACCTTCCCACAACACCATGCCCAGGGTACCCCTTTGGATAGTCCTTGGGTGATTGGCCCAGTTCAAGAGGTCCAAATCAATTGTCCCCATCAGCAATGGTCTCAAGTGGGAGAGTTCAAAAGGTCTCCAACAACTAGATAGCAGGGGTCTGTTGGCAGCTCGAGTATGACTTGCTCCTGTGCTGTGTCAGGTCAGAAGGACTCCCAACAAATGAATTAGTCTGGGAAGATTGATGCCTCCTTCCCCACCTTGCACCTCTGTCACACCCAGTCATTGGTAACTCCTCAGGGCTTTGACCCAGTTCTCTCAATGAGCTGATGCTTCAGGTTGCCTGCCTGAGTCATAGGGAGATCTATGTCTTCTCAGCCCAGGGCGCCACTTTCTGCCACTATCCTGCATGGAGAACTGAAGCCTGACAACCTGGGGTACTTAATGGATGCTGGGGCTGTTCACTCATATCCTGTCCCTCCTCTGATTGATGTTGCTGACAGAACAGAATAATTTTGATTAATTTGTTTCTGTCCCGGCTCTATTCACCTGTAGCTGTGACGCTGTTTAAGTTCACAGAAACTGTGACTCAGCCCAGGTCTGTGCCATTTATCTGAAGCTAGGGTATCTGTCTTGGCTGCAGTCTGTGTTGGGGTGGGCGCTGTTAGAGCTCACACTCAGCTTTTGGTTGCCCACCTGCTTTTGTCTCAGCTATGATCCCCTGAGGGCCAGGTGCATGTTAGGCTCACTAAAGCAGTCCTGGCTCAGCCCCACCCTGGGAATATGCCATCTCTGAGCATGCTTGGTTCTAGTCCCTGTCCTCTGCCCAGGCCGGTATTGTCTCAGGCATACCCTTTACTCACAGGAGGAACCTGCAGTTCTGTCCCAAATCTGTTCTGCCAGTGTCTGCCACCAGAGAAGATACCTGGTTTCCTCTGGTTGCCCAGAGAGGCAGGGAGTGTCTCTTCAAAATATCCCCAGGAGTAGCCCTATCCTTCCTGCTGCCACTGCTCTGTGACACAGGGCACCGCCTTCCCCTCTCCTGTAGGGTTCCCTCAGCCTCTGTTCACTATCTTCTCCTTATTCCCATGCTGCAGAATCAGCACAGACCTGCAACAGTCCATGCCCTGTCCACACCTCTTGAGAAAATGCCCAAGGATCTGGACTTCAGACCTCGGGGTGAGAGTGGGAGTTCAGAATTGCAGGTAAAGACTATATACAGTTTATATAGTTTTATGCCTGGTGGGAGAGTGCCATGCACTTTTGTAAGTCTTCTCTAGGGAAGGAGTTCCGGTTTTTAGAGAGTCTCTCCAGTGTGGGATAAAAGAGGAGGGGATCTGACTCTGCTCGCTTGTTTGTATGGATTATATTGTGAGCCATTCTCATCAGGGAGGGGACTCCTGTCCACCTGGCAATGGATTTTGTACCTATTGCTTGTTTCCTTGGGGTCCCAGCTTGCCTCAGCAGGATTGATGTGCATTCTTCAACCTTCTCTCTTGGGTCAGCTCCAAACCATTGGCTTACTTGCTAAACTTCTGTCCTTTAACTCTGCTTTTGGACTAGAGCTTCTGTGGAAAGCTGGCTCCAGTCAGCCATCTTGCCTCCACCCTCAGACACGAGCAGGAGTGCGCAGTTCCACAGGAAGTACTTTTAAGAGGGGGAAATGTCATCTGAGACCTGAAAAAAACAGATAAGAATAGTTTTAGAGATTTGGATGGAGGGCATTTTGGGCAGGGAGAGCACCTTGTGCTAAGAGCCAGTAGAGGTGAGCTCAAGTGGTGAGCTGGAGAGTATGGAAGGCAGCTGTGCAGCTGGAACTCAGTGTCAGAGGCTGCTGGATACACCTGTCAGGAAGCATGATGACACCACCTTTTTGGCAACTGGATGCTCTTGATTCTGTTCTCTATCCTGAACACATCTTTGTTCATCACCTTTCTTCATGTATTCTGATTCTGACTGATGGCCTCCCTAACTAGGCCCACTATACTGACTCACTCCCTGCTCTATCTGCCATATGAAGATCCCAAGAAGACTCATGGTCTAGCCAGGTGGATTGGGGAGTGCTCAGCATATTAATTTACACATTTTTGTGATTTACAGATACACAGTGAGCAATGAGAAATGTAACTTTTAATTTGCCTATTAAAATTTTCTATAAAGCTGTTGCTATTCTTTAAACATCATTTAAATATGCCATAATAATTCACTTTAATCAGGCAGACACTCCATTTTTTAATAATAATCCCCCCTGGTAACCTTAAAACTTGCCTTCTCTTCTCTACCTACTCCTTGTCCCACAACTGATCTGTTTTATAAGAACAGTTTTGTGAAGTGGGTGTGAATCTCATTTTAACCCAAGGGACTTTGTCAATATATTTTGAGGGTCTTGTATCTCATCTCTAACTCCTCTGTGGGTAGACAAAGTTTCAAAATGCCTCAAGGAGAATTTGACAGACAACTCAGGAAGGATTTTCTGACACAAGGAGGTTGTGGAATGTTGCCTTTAAAAGAATAGTAATCGTTTTGAAAAGGGTCAGGGAGGGGTCCTCCTATATCTGTGAGGGCTGGAAGGAAGACTGAAATGACTTCCCAAGGTCTGATTCTGCCTGAAGGTTCTTTGATGTGATTGCTCTGTCCTTTCCAGCTGTCTGTCTTTGATCCAAGCTTTGCCTGCTGGAGCTGTGAGATCTGAGTGGGAAACTCCCAGCTCTCCACTACCTTTGGCAACCCAGGATCTCATGCCAGCTGTCTGACCTATGTGCTCTGGGGATTCCAGAACAGGACTGACTGGCTCCTCTGATTTACTTTGACTGTTTGGCTTCCAGGGAAGACCTATGGCATGTGAGGCTGATGCACCCCTTCCAGGGACCTTCTGCCTCCATTAGTTATCTCATTAGAGGCTTTGCAGGCATCTCTCTCACTGAGCAGAGATATTGTCTGCTTTTTTCCTTGTCCTTTTTGCACTCATTGGTTATGCATGGCTGACTGGGTAACTCAGTTCTACAACCAGCCATCTAGATCAGCCATCAGAGTTCAGCCTAATTACTGAGTCCTAGGTATGGTTTAAGTAGGAGCCTGTTTAATCCCTTTTTGAGTAAAAAGTGAGCCAGCAAGTGGCATACTCCAGATATATTAATAACTTATTTGGGGATAGAATGGTTTTAATTTAATAATGTGTCTATTGTAAGGAACAATGGGACTGGTAACTTATTTGCTGGATTCACGCATTTTTTATATGATAGGGTCTTGACATATATAAAAGATAAATTCTAAGATGCAGGCAATCCCCCAAATTCACAAATATGAAAATATTTATAAGACTCGTGGCTTTCTTCTCAACCATATTCCTGTCTAGTGACTTTTCAACTTCTGTGAACATTTTACCTCCTACTCAATGACATATTTTTATAGCAATAAAAGTACTTTCAGAAACCATTTTACAAATTGCTGTTATTTGTGAGTTGTGTGTATACAGTTGTAGAGGCCTTATTCTTGGTATAGAATCAGGCTACCATTGAACCAAATTTTTGCTTTTTAATTCATTCCAAACTTTTTTTTCTACAAAGGTTCATTTCTTTCTTCTTAAAATTGGATTGTTACTTTTAAATTCCTTAACAAACATGTTTGTCTTTTTTTTTAAATGCAGTTTTTTTTTTTTTTTGAGACAAAAGTCTCATTCTGCCACCCTGGGTAGAACAGCATCACAGCTCACAGCAACCTTAAACTCTTATGCTCAAGAGATGTCTTGTCTCAGCCTCCTGAGGAGCTGGGACTGTAGATGCCTGGCATAACATCTGGCTAGTTTTTCTATTTTTAGTAGAGATGGGGTCTCGCTTTGCTCAGGTTGGTCTTGAACTCCTGAGCTCAGGTGATCCTCCTGCCTTGGCCTCCCAGAGTGCTAGGATTACAGGCATGAGCCACTGCATTCCGCCTATGTTTATTCTTATTAAACATTCAAGCATTACAGACAAAGCCGAATTACTCCCTCTTACAATCCCATGCTTCTTGTTAGAGATGGCCATTGTTAAAGATCTGGGCTGGTTCTTGTAAGCCTTAAGGGCATCACTGCAAGAAGCACACAGCACAGCTGTAGGAGCACAGATTCTGCAGCCCATCTGCTTGAGTTTGAATTCCAGTCTTGTCACTTAGCAAATGAGTGATTCGAGCAAGTCACATAAGTCTACACCTCAGTTTCTTCCCCTGAAAAAATGGAGACAATTATAATACCTATTTGATAGGATTTTCATGAGGATTAAAGGAGTTAATTTGTGTAACGCATGTACAACAATGTCTGGCATAAATAAGTGCTCAAAAATGTTACACGCATATATAGACATATACACACACATACATGTGTCAGACAATTATATATATAGTTTAGACAATTATATACAATTATTATATATAGGTACCATATTGCACATATATTTCTATTACTTGCTTTTTAAAGCCTTTTCTGTATTAGCACAATTAGGTGTAATCCCATTGTTTAATCCTATCATGTTTTTAAAGCTTGTCATAGTTCTTCATTGTATGAATGTGACATGGTTTGTTTAGCCATTCCCTACTGGAGAAGTCATGTTGTTTCCACCTTTTTGCTCTTACTAACAAAACTGCAATGAATACCCTTGTGCATGCCTCCTTTTGCTTGTGGGTATGTGTGTTTCTTAGGCAAACACTGAAATGCGGAATTACTGTGTTATTGGATGTGTTGTTGTTGGTGTGTTTGCTACTTTTTTGATACTATTATTCTTGCTCCAAAATGGTTATAATATTTACCCAAATATTTATCCATTCTGATGTCATTTATTCCCTCTTGTACTCTGTGCTTCTCTTGAAGTCATCTTCAGCCTGAAGAATTTCCTTTAATTTATCTTGTAGTGTAGAAGTGCTAAGGATGAATTTGCTCAACTTTTCTCAGCTTTGGCTTGTCTAAGAACATTTCTTTTGGCTTTACTTTGGGATTTAATAAAACTTTTTATTTTGAGCTAATTGTAGATTCACATACACTTGTAAGAAGTAGTACAGAGGGATCTTGTGAAACCTTTTACTCAGTTTCCTCAATAATAAAATTCTGCAAAACCCTAGCACTGAAAGCCCAAGATTTTCACCAGGATATATCCACTTGGGCTGGACCTACACCTTAACATCTTCCTAGCAGTGTACGACCTCTGAGTTCTCCGCTCTGGGCTTAGCTTCCCAGGCTGTTCTCTGTTAGGTCTTTTTAGGTCTTGTCCTCAAGAGTTGGCCAAACACTCAAGGGGGGAATTTTATGCTGATTTTTTGGTTGCCTTCCTTTCAGTTCCCTCCTCTCTGAAACTTTGCCCATTATATTTCAATCACTGTAGCAACTATTAATGCTAGTCTTTGTTTCCTTTGTCTGGTGAGTTGCAAAAAGATGAAGTCAGAGAGGTAATAGGAGGCTGGGCCATTTAAGTCCCTGTGGTCCATTGCGGTCACTGCTACTGGAAATAATCAACACTGTATGTGGGTGTTGACTTCGGGGGGCATTTACTGAGATAATTATGTTGATTTTTCCTTTAATATATTGACACAGTGGATTAAAATAATAGGCATTTAAAACTGGAGCTATCCTTATAGGATAAGACTATTGATTATTATTTTTAATATGCTGCTAATGAATTTGCTAAGATTTTATCTAGGACACTTGACTGTTCATAGGTGGTACTGGTGGATAGTTTTGTTTTCTTATATTGTACTTGGCCAATCTCAGTATTAAAATTATGCCAGCTTCATGCAATGAGTTTAATAATCTTTCATCTTTTTATGCTATATATTTTTTAAAGCTTGGTAGATTTTTCCCCAAAGTTATCAATCCATTTTTGCTTATATTTCTTTTTGATACTGTTATAATTTATACTTTGCTACAAAATCATCATTTTAATTTAGATTTCAAATTTATTGGCATAACATTATACACAGAATTCTTTTATAATTAACATATTATATCCATAGTATGCTTTTCCATTCATTTGTAGTTTTCATTCTTTTCTTGATCAGACTTGGCCAGTATATTTTGATATTTTTAAAGACTTAGCTCTTGTAGTGTAGAAACTTTATTGATCAATGCTTTTAAAAAATATTATCTTTCATTACTTTCTGTATTTATCTTCATTAATCCTTTTGGCCTAATTTGGTTTATTTTTTGGTCCTTTTCTAGATTTTTCAATTCAACTACTGACAATTTTATTTTTTCTCAAATGTATTTAAGGGCATACATTTTCTCAGAATTCATTTAGGGTATATATTATTGCTTTTGGTTTATTGTATTCTGTTTGTTTTTCATTTCTAAATAGTTTGTTATTTGAAGATTTATTTCTTTTTTAATCCAAAATATTTTCATAAATGCCCACATTTCTAGCTGTGTATTTTTGGGGTAGAGGGTGTTATGGCGGATGCTGTGTCACGCCACCTGGTTAATTCATTCTCTGGGTTCAGGAAATGGTGGTTGCTAGTGGGTCACGGCTGAGTCCTTCTTTAGAAAGGCCTAAGCCTTGTCTTCACCCAAAAGGAGCTGCTCACCCACAGTTACACCTCTTTCCAGGGCAGCTCACATCCAGCAATGGTTAATGAAGGTTCAAAGGCCTGACTCTGCGCCTCAGCTGGGGACTACTTCGAGAGCAGTCCCAGATCCAGCATTTGAATTCTGTGGGAACATCTGAGACCTCTGTCAGTGTCAGTGCTTCCTGGTGGTCCACTTTCTCCCTCTGTTCAACCCTGCTGCCCGCTCCCTCTCACAGGTGTTGCTGCAGGTAATACTACTTAAACTCTCCTGCCTACAGATATCCATCTCAAAGTTTATTTCACCAGGGAGCCTGACCTCTGACAGGGCTTTCTTTTGATTATTTCTAGTGCAATTTACATTCATGAACAAATTTTCTTAGGAAACTATAGGAGAGTTTCTATATCTGGAGGTGGAATCACTGTGTTTAAGGGCATATGCAGCTTCAGCTTTACCAGACACTGCCCACCAGTTCTCTGAAGTGGTTGTGCCAACTTACCTTTGGACTGGCAGTGTGCTTTGCACCCTTGCTAACACTTTATAGTCACATCCCTTTCTCGTAGCTCTCCTACCTCACCCTGCATGTATCTCTCATAGATAGCTTATAGGTAGTTAAAAAAAAATTAATCAGTGGGTCTGCACCTTTCATCCTTTAATTCTGGTTATTCATTTTCATTATTAGTACTTTTGTTAAGGAGATAAAATTAATTGACTTGATAGTTCAAAATATAAAAGCAGAGGTTAGGAAAACTAAGTTCTAATTTCTGTTTTGTTCAGGATGAACTTTGTGGCCTAGAGTGAGTCTTATCCTTTCCTTATCTACTAAATATAATATGCAAGTTGGACTAAAAGTCTTTCCTACGCCCCTTCCACTCTGACAGTGAGTGATTCCCGGGCTCAGTTCTACCCTTCCTTCCACCACTGTCCTCACCCCATCACTACCTATACCTTTACTGAAGAAGTGCCTCGGATCATCCTCTATCTTCTTAGAGAAATAAATCTTCTGCATCTTGTGGTGATCAGGGGTTTGGGATTCTGCTTAGGATGGGAGTGTGCCCAGAAGTGAGGAAGAAAAGATTGGGATGAATTTCTTCAACCTCTTTGACACTTCTCTCCTACCTGGCCTTTGACCCCCGCCAACTCAAATTCTGACCAATTTCCCACTTACTGTCCGGAGGACAACGTTCGCCAATTCTTATTTGAAAGTTTTTCTTTAGTCCTATTTTGTTTGAGAAGCTGTGCAAAATAAGTAACCAAGGTATGTTTTTAGATGGATAACATTTATTAAAAATGTATTTATTGTTATTTTGGTAACTATAGGGATATAAATGGAATGAACCTCTGTGTTCCCTCTCTGAGCAAACAGTCTGCTGCAAGGTCAGGAAAACTATGAGTAAAAGGAAATACCAGAAGCATGATCTGGAGAGAGTGCTTTGGGGGTGGTCAAGAATGAAGGCTTACTTATCAGTCCTGGGCAGAGAAAGGAGCCCTTACTGGGGTACTAGAGTTTGAGGTGGTTCTGGAACAATGGCACAGAGAGGGAGGGATGTGCCAGTGTGATCGATTGTGCTTCTGGTCTTACACCTGTAATGCTTCTTCATGTAGAGAAATGAATGGAGCTAAACACACAGTCAGCTGTTTAGGATGCTTCGAGACTTGTGGAATCTGCCCCAGGCAAGCCTTCCTGACACTTTTAATGTATTTTTATCATTGGAACATTGATTTTCTGGTTCACAGTTTTAGGCTCCTTACTCCCCACCCCAAGATTTTGTGGTGGAGATAAGGATGCATGAAAAAGCTCATAGGACACATAGGCTGCAGGAATGACTTTGGTTTTCTCCAATAAGCAGGCCACTGGTCTCATATGCAAAGATACTCAGTAAGCCCTGAAAATAATTGACCATGTGTATCATGTCTACCAATGGGAGGAAAGTAGTTATCCTACTTAACAGAAAGCAGGCCTAAGGAAATGAGTCCAAGCCTACCTTTTTTACTAGTTTCTGTTAGATTTTGGTTCTATTTTTACTTCTGTGTGAAACTCCCTACTGGCACAGAATTGACCTCCTCTGGGCAGGTGTCCATGTTCCCAGAGCCTACTGAATAAAGGGGAAGGAGAAGGAAGTGGAGACACTGGGAAATGATTAAAGAACATATGGGAGGAATCAATACATGTTATACCAGCTGAATTGGAATTCCAGAGACTAACCAGTGTTTAAACAAAATAGCTGGTCAGTTTTCATCTTGGATGGAAATGTCATCCAACAGTTCCCCTTCTGGGAATAACGCCACAAACAATTACAGAAAATTGACTTTATACCTGAATTCCCAAATGAAAGGGAAAAGTTCCAGGCACCTGAATTCTCAAATGAACACAAAAATATTCAGATGAAATGATCTGGAACAGTGTATCAGCACATTGTGTTCTTTGAAGCAAGACATTGACATGTGCAAAAGTTCTGTATGCAAATGGCACCAAGTGGAGTGATTGATCTGAATCTCAATGGGGTTGATCAGGGAAGATTTGCTAAAGATGAATTTTACATGTTTTCTTTTCCATTTTTTAAAAGTGAATGTATAGACTGAGATTGAGGATGTGGTGATGGATTTCAGTACCATGCAGGGCCTCTTCCCATCTTCGTTTACCTAAATTCCCTGCGTCCACAGCCTATAGGTTGCAGGAAGGGAGTACCTTTTCCAGACTATCCTTCTCTGGAGCTCCCCTCCATGCGAATTGATAAACAAAGCCTCTTGGTGCCTTTTTTAGCATTCATTTCGCCAAAGGTTTATATTTCATTCTCAGCATTAGCATATCAATGTTGCCAATATGAATACATTTTCATTAGATAGCTTTCAGTTTGGAGCAGCTATCATAGCCTTATAATGCCATTAAACGTAAACAATTATAAAGAAAGAGGGCCACCCCATTTGTTCTCAAACCAGATTAACTTGTTCTTCTGGCAGGTGAATGTTCTTTTGCCCAATAAATTAGACATAGACAAATTGCTTATATTTCAGGCTATTTTGAAAGGCTTTCCCCTTTGTTACCTTTCCCATTCATTTGTGTTTGAGGTATAATGTTAATTCTTGATCATAGGAAGGGAGCTGCATCCTGAGTAATAGAAAATGGCAGATGAGCCAAAAGATATTCTTATTTGGCTTTGGAATATACATATATACTTACCTTTGAATGTGGGAATGTTTGATATTTCAAAACTTTATTTCAAATCAAATTAGGAAGCTAAACTGGCTACACTTCATGCCACTAGAATTAAGAGATTATGTCCAATTTCTAGTCCTGCCAACCTCAATTAATTCCACCTTGCAACTCACTTCAAGCCATGGAAAAGCCTGAAGGACTCTCAGATTCGTTTACAGGTTATCCTCTTCCAAACCCATGCTGAAGCAAGGAAAGAGTTAAATAGACTAGTTTCAATAAGTTTCTTGAAGTAAAGAGAGAGACTTGAGAAGTCAACAGAACTGTGACTAATATAAACTTAGGAATTAATCCATAAAGAGCATGTGTCTGAGTTTCCAACAGAGCAACTTTCTAAATATAGGAGTTAATCCAGAATGATACACTCAGTATATTATATACCAGACATTCTGGTTATTATAGCAGACATAAGATTAAAAACCAAAAAACAGGCAAATGAACATCATCTTATGCCTATAAAGACTTAAGTGATTGGGCTCATGACTGTTTCTTCAGCCTCACCTTCACCTGTGCAGCCTCTGCTCTTCGTGTGCCTGCCCCATCAGCCTTCTCTTAGTTCCTTGGAAGTGTCAGATTTTGTTGATCTTGGACCTTTGTCCACAAACTTCCTGCTGCCTCTGTTTGGAGTTCTCCCATCACCCTCACATGGCCAGTTCCTTCTCTTCCATTAGGTCTGTCAATGGAAAAGAACCCAAACGCTATAAAATAATTTATTTAAAGAGGTTTATTCTGAGCCAAGTATGTGTGTGGGACCATGGCCCACACAGCCACATCCAAGGAGTCTTCACAAATGGTCTTGCCATGCATGGATTACAGTTTGGTTTTGTATATTTTAGGGAGACAGGAATTACACATAAAGCCATAACTCAATATGGGTAAGGTGTACATTGGTTTGGCCCAAAGAGGCGGGACGTCCCAAAAAGGAGAATTAAAAGGTCATAAGTGGGTTTAAAGACTGTTTGACTTGTAATTCGTTGAAGAAATGAAGCTTTGTCTAAAGGCTTGGAATATTTTAAGTCAGGAGCAGGAAGTCTGTTAATCAGAGACAAGTCATTCAACTCGTAAGATCTATTGAGTAAATCAGAGAACTGCAGGTGTGGTTTAAGCTTTGTCTTTCATAGCCCTAAGCCTGTTAGTGTGTTGCTAAGGATATCTCCAAGAAGGGAAGGGGGAGCATGACGAGGCATGTCTGGCCTCCCTTTTCCTGGCCAGAAACTCGGCTTTGGGGTATTTCTGGGATCCCATTGGCCAAGAGGGTGTCCATTCAATCAGTTGTGGGGTGGGGGAATTAAGATTTTATTTTAGTTCACAGGTCTCAGCTTAAGTAGCACCGCCTTAGAGAGGCCTTCCCACACCTGCTTCCTAAAATATAAGAGCTGTCTGGAATATATCCAGGCACGTGTGTCTCTATTTTGCATAGTACATGGCTGCATACTTTCTGGACAGCCCCTGTCCATCTCCTTTTGTGGTTTTGTGCCTTAGCAATGCCCTTATCCCTTTTTGTGCCTCTTTCTTCCTTTTTTCTTTGTCCTTTACTAGAATGTGTTATGTGGGCAGGAACTTCCTGTTCTGCGTTGTATCTCCAGCTCCGAGCACACACACAGCCTGGCTCAGAGAGATGCGGGATGCATACTTTTGAGTATTGACTTTAAACTTGAAACTAAATAGGATCTGATGTGAAAGAGCTCACAGTTTAGTGCTGAGTAGGAGCAAACCTGAAAACAGTGATGGCTGCAAGTTATTTCAGATGTTTCTCAAACCTATTTTAAAGATTTATAAAAGTTATTTTTTTAATTACAGAAAGTTTTTAATTTGGTCTCTTTCACAATCCTGCCCACCCTTCTCTCCTCATTATTGGATTATTTTGAAGCTAATCACAGGCATCCACAAGGGCCAGGAGTAGGGTGAGGTGAATAAGGAGTCTGGGGTGTGAATCGTAGGGGGCCTGGTTTGTAGGAGCTGAACCTGCTTTCCAAAGACTGGGGAACACAAGTGAGGCCTCCTTCAATGCTTTGCCCCAGACCCCTTGCTTACCCAGCCCCATCATGATGTGGGTCCTGCATTGTGGCATTTAATCAGTACATATTTAAGTACGTTTCTGCATAAGATAAACACTCTTTAATTAAAAAAAAACTACATTATCATGATCACACGTAAACATAACAACTTCCTGCTATTATCAAATATCCAGTTGGCATTCAAATTTCTCTGATGATTTCATAATACTTTTAAAAGTTGATTTGTTTAAAGGATCCAAACAGGTCTCACCCATCACACTTGGTTGGTAGAGCTCAAAGTGTCTTTCAACCCATTGGTCTCTCCATGTTTCTTTTTATTGCTATTTTTGCTGTGGTTTTTCCCTGTGATTTATGGGTTAAAAGAAAAATAGGTTATTTGTCCCATGAAGTCTTCCACATTCTTAATTTTGTTGAATGTAACATCATTGAACATACTGTGTGTGTTCTTCTACCTCCAGGATGCCGTGTAAACTATAACTAATTCTAGGAGTTTGACCAGATTGAGTGTTTGCCTGAGAAGGCCTTATAGATGATGTACTGTACAATCAGCCAGAAGCACATCATGTCTGGATGTCATCCTTTTTATAATGTCAGAAACCCTTAAAGACCATTGCCTAGTTCAGTATTTATTACAATTACACAATGATGATATTCACTTTTTACTGTACTTCCTTTATGTCAGACAGGTGGAATACTTCTATACAGAAAAACTTCCCCTCACCACCTCTTGATTTACCGTGTGCTACAGTTCATATAGAAAAGATAGATGCCTAACTCTTCTCTTGTTTAAGTCTCAGTTTTCAAAATAATAATTTGATTTTCTTGTATTCTCCAAAGATGACCAATAAGATGTTGATGGTTGTTTTTGGTATCAAGAGGAAATCATGGATTTATAATGTATTTGCTATATTTCTTTTTTTTTTCATTAAATCATAGCTGTGTACATTAGTGCAATCAAGGGGTACAATGTGCTGGTTTCATATACAATCTGAAATGTTTTCATCAAACTGTTTAACATACCCTTCATGGCATTTTCTTAGTTATTGTATGAAGACATTTGTATTCTGTATTTAGTAAGCTTTGCCTGTACCCTTCTAAGATGCA
>CAUYON010018554.1:0-21386 GCA_963573935.1 Arctocebus calabarensis
TGCTGAAGCTCAAAATGGCGCCCGTTCCCGCACCCGTGCAACCAGCTAATAGCCAAAGTTTCAAACCTGCCTATCAGCAAACGACACACTCCCTTATACCCCGCCCCTTCCTCCCCCTACTCACTTGTAAGCTTTAAAAACTGGCTTCCCGCCGCCATTAAACAGACCTTGACAAGAAACCTGCTTGGTCTCGTTCTCTCTTTCTCGCCCATTCTCTTTCAGGCTCAGTCCCCCTCGCCCCCACGAATAACCGCGTCCCGCGGGACGGGACACTTTGTGGCGGGCGCCTATAGTCCCAGCTACTTGGGAGGCAGAGGCAGGAGACTCGCTTGAGCCCAGGAATTGGAGGTTGTTGTGAGGTGTGAGGCCCCGGCACTCTCTCCAGGGTGACAGCTTGAGGCTCTGTCTCAAAAAAAAAAAAACAAAAAAAAAACCACCCTGAGATACCATCTAACTCCAGTGAGAATGACTCACATCACAAAATCTCAAAACTGCAGATGCTGGAGTGGATGTGGAGAGAAGGGAACACTTTTACACTGCTGGTGGGACTGCAAACCGATACAACCTTTTTGGAAGGAAGTACGGAGAACTCTCAAAGAACTCAAACTAGACCTTCCATTTGATCCTGCAATCCCATTACCGGGCATCTACCCAGAAGGAAAAAAATCCTTTTATCATAAGGACACTTGCACTAGGCTGCTTATTGCAGCTCAATTACAATCGCCAAAATGTGGAAACAGCCGAAATGCCCACCAACCCAGGAATGGATTAACAAACTGTGGTATATGTACACTATGGAATACTATTCAGCCATTAAAAAAAATGGAGACTTTACAGCCTTTGTATTAACCTGGATGGAAGTGGAACACACTATTCTTAGTAAAGCATCACAAGAATGGAGAAGCATGAATCCCATGTACTCTATTTTGATATGAGCACAATTACTGACAATTAATGACACGGTGGGGGGTGAGGGGAGGGGAAAGCAGACAGAGAAAGAATGAGGGAGGGGTGGGGAAAGGAAGAGCAGAGAGAGGGAAGGAGTAGGGGGGTGGGGTCTTGGTGTGTGCCATACCTTTTGGAGGCAAAACACGATTGTAAGAGGGACTTTACCCAACAAATGCAACCAGTGTAACATGGTTTCTTGTACCCTCAGTGAATCCCCAACAATAAAAATAAATAAATAAATAAGCCTCTTGCTCATCATATCTTATCTCTTGCTTGGAAGAACCATGATTGCATGAGGAAAGGCACTCTCAGCTACTTCTAGAGGAGTGGAAATTGGTATAACCTTTACGAGAACCATTTATCAATATTTTGTTTTGAAAAATTGCAGTCCCCTTCTTTGCCAAAATTCAACAACAACTTTGAAATTATTCAGGTGAGCCCTTTGCTATTTGCTTTCATGTCACCAAGTAACATGCTTATATAGCTTTATCTTGATTTTTCAGTTTTAAGCCTTAGATGAGAATTTAGCTCTCTTTTCTTCCCTCCTTCACCGTTTCCATCTACTATGCTCATCACCCCATTCTCACTATAGAGCAAATGATAAAACTAAGGCAGCAACTTTTAGGAGAATGGAAAGAACTTGCATTATATGACTGCATATGTCATTCAGAGCTGAGCCTTATAGGAAGCTGTGATTTTTCTTTCCTGTACTTTCCATTCTCCTAAAAGTTGCTGTCTTGTTTTATCAGTTGCCTAGTTTACAATGTACTTATAAAAACACAGTATGCCAAGCTCTCTGCCAATTGTCTAAGTCTCCTTAGGCACTGGCATGAGAAATACCCTATCATTACCATCTTAGAGAAATCTTTTTTCACTTTACTCTCAGACCTCACCAACAGCTAATTAGGTACAGAATTCTAGATTGAAAATCCTTTCTTCAGAAATCAAAATATACCACTGCCTTTCTAGCTTCCAATATTTCTTCTGTTAAGATATCAGGCTCAGGCTCGGCGCCTGTGGCTCAACGGGCTAAGGCGCCAGCCACGTACACCTAAGGTGGCTGGTTCGAATCTGACCCGGGCCCACCAAACAACAATGACGGCTGCAATCAAAAAAAAAAAATGGCCGTACATTGTGGTGGGCACCTGTAGTCTCAGCTACTTGGGAGGCAGAGGCAGGAGACTCGCTTGAGCCCAGGAATTGGAGGTTGCCGTGAGCTGTGATGCCATGGCACTCTGTCCAGGGTGACAGCTTGAGGCTCTGTCTCAAAAAAAAAAAAAAAAAAGATCTGGCTTAGTTTGGCGCCCATATTACAGTGGTTACAGCACTAGCCACATACACCAAGGCTTGTGTGTTCAAATCCGGCCCAGGCCAGATAAACAACAATGACAACTCCAACGAAAAATAGCCAGCGCTGTGGCGGGTACTTGAGAGGCTGAAGCAAGAGAATTGCTTAAGCCTAAGAGTTTCAGGTTGCTGTGAGCTGTGACGCCACGGCACTCTACTCAGGGCAATATAGTGAGACTCTGTCTCAAAAAAAAAAAAAGAAGTCTGATCCTTTATATCTAACCTATTTCCTTTTTTCTGAAAATCTATTTTATTTTCTCTGTTTCCAGGGTTCTGAAACTTTCCAATAAAATCCCATTTTCACCTATAATCTTGGGCATTGGATGGGTCTTTTCCATCTGAAAAGGTATGGCTTCAATCTTATGTTTTTCTTTGATGACTTCTTGTTTTACTCTGTTCTCTTTAGAACTCCTTTTATTCAGAATTGTACCTCCTAAACTAGTCCTCTAATTTCCCTATTTTTCTCTAATATTTTCAAATTCTTTACCTTTTTGTTCTTCTTTCTTGGAGATTTTTCTCAACATTATCTTCTAACCCTTTTATTGCACTTTTAAATTTTGATTTCACATTGTCACTTCATAAGAGCTGCTTGTTTTCTAAATGATTATCTTTATAATATCCTATTATTGATTTATAGATGTTGCATTTTTCCACAACTCTGAGAACTGAGATTTTTATTGTCCTTTGGTTTTCCTCTTCTGCATTATTCTTGTTGCATTTATCTGTTTGTTTAATTTTACCTTTTTCTTTTGTGTTAGGGATTTTTTTCAGACATCTGATGATCTTTTATTATCTGCTCATGTTTTAAAAAGGAGATCTCTGAGGCTAAAAAGAAGTTTTGAGGGCTGGAGGGAGCTAGCAATGAAGGCTATTAAATGCGATGTAGTCTGGCCAAGCCATTTTCCACTGGCAACCCTCCGATATCTGAACCTTTAGTTTTCTTTTATCTTGAGCTGGTCAGGTTATCCAGAGACAGATTGTCCAATCTGCTTCCTAGATGGTTTAAATATGGCTGCCAGTGGGTGGTGCCTGTGGCTCAGTGGGTAGGGCGCTGGCCCCATATACCAAGGGTGGCGGATTCAAACCCAGCCCCGGCCAGACTGCAACAAAAAATAGCCAGGCGTTGTGGTGGGCACCTGTAGTCTGAGCTACTCAGGAGGCTGAGGCAAGAGAATTGCCTAAGCCCAAGAGTTGGAGGTTGCTGTGAGCTGTGATGTCACAGCACTCTACCGAGGGCAATAAAGTGAGACTCTTATCTCTAAAAAAAATAATAATAAACAAATAAATATGGCTGCTAATATTTTAAAAACTGAATTATGTATGAGATTGGTGGGATGGGGGAGGAGGATAGTATTCAGTTAGTATCTTATATTTAGCACATAACTTCTACCTTCAACTGTGCATAGAACCCCCACACTGAAAACCACACATCTGGCCTTCTCCAGAGAACAAGCTTCAAGTGTTCCACAGGAGTGGTAGAGTACAGAAGGAATGCAGGAACTTAACTATTTATTAAATACTTCTGTCAATCCTCTTTTTTTCTAGGTACTATTCTTATCTCCACCTCCGCAGGCCCCCAGTGTCACTAATTCTTGCATCTTTGGGGGTATTCTGATGTATAAACCAAACTGGATCTCAATTTTCTCCCCTGCCAGCCTAAGTTTTAGCTTTCTCAAATTTGAGAAATCAATTTCTATTCATCCATCGTTTTCTTAGCTTCTAAAATTTTGTTGCTATTGTATCTTCTCATTTCTTTTTCTCATTGTGGACTTGGGTCATTTATATTAATATTTTTTTAAGCACTTTTATTTTTATCATCATTTTAATAGCTGTTTAGAAGAGAATAAAAATAAACACAGCTGCTAGATTCACTATCTTTACCTGGAAGACCCAAAATACTTTTTTAGAAAGGTTTATTTAATTGTTGCACAAACAGTACACAAAGACACCCATCCCCATCCCCCATCCTTGTGTGTCCCTGAAGAGATACAATCAGCAGAGAGGAAGGCTGGGAATACCCTGGAATCTTTCCTGCTAAGACACTACTAGTATTCTTAAATCACAGAAATTTTAAGGTAGGGAATTCAAGTTCAGAGAAACACCTCAAATTTCAGCTAGCAAATATTCTTGTTAAGTTTCTCGCTAGTTCAATTATTTGGAAAAATTTTCAAGTTCCACTTTGATTCAAAATTCTATTTTTAAGAAATCACTTCAGTTTACAGTCACAATTTTTAAAAAGAGTCTAAGTTTAGTCCAGTGTTTAAAGACTTCGAGTTTAAGATGTTGTTCTATGCAATTTGTGAAATGTTTGCTCATGTAAATCACCTCTGCCTTCTCACCCAGAGTGAATCACTGCCACCCTTCAAGAGAAGGCTAAATTGTAGTGTCTTAAGTTGTCCCCTGTCACTCCAAAAAGCACTGCCAAAGTGTCATGTTAGCCTTCCGTTTACTTTTACAGCAAATATACATATGATTCATTCATAAGTGCCATGCATTGCTTTATGGCAGCTCTACCACTATTGGAATTTCTAAGAACTGGCATTCAGTCTCCCTACCCTGATGGTAACATTCTTGTAAGCAGAGACCTTAGACCTTATTTATTTCTCTGTTAGCGCCATAACTGACACACAAAGAACACTCAATAAATACTTGCCCAGTTACTTGACAAATATTTATTAAGCATCTATCACATACCAAGCACTGTGGTGGGCATAGCTTTTAGAGCTGTGAAGAAAAGCACTCATGTTCTTTATACTTTAATAGGGACTTAAAACTTAATATTAATTTAAAACCACTTAATGTCTAGATAGATAATAAAGGACAAAAAAATGAACATCAGTAAATAATATATATTTATAAGAATTGTAAAGCACATTTATAAATACATTTTTAGTTACTGAGCATGACTACATCTGAGGAGTAACTATTTTACTAACCTCCATCTTTTTTTTTAGCAATAATTCTACTTTTCAGCCATTCTTTGGTTTCTTCTTTGACATCCTGAGCAAGTTCTATGACCACCAAAGGTGTAAAAGAAGTCTCATAAGTATCCAAAGCTGATAAGGTCACTTTCATCTTCAACAAATCTGCTGAAAATTAAAAGAAAAAGAAAAAGTGGATTAAGGCAAAGAGAATTATACTACAGACTGTTTGCACTTTCTCTCAATCACACCGAAGTCTGGCTTCCAAGATAAAGGTAAATTTCTCATAATCCAGGTGAGTTATACGGTGGGCTCAACAAAGGGTTCAAAGCATACATGTGAGTCGAGCTTTAGAGAGAACACCATCCTTATGTGCAAGCAGCTCAGAATATAGCTGAAGAGACATTCAGGTAAATGAAGGATAACAGTGTAAAGAACATGCTCACACAAGAGAAACAAGGAAGTGTTTACAAAGAATGTGACATCTTAAAAGGATTTAGAAGAATGAATAGCCAACCTCTCGGCCATGGACTATTAGGAACCAGAGCAGAAGGCCAGCAGCAGGGTGAGCCAGTGAAGCTTCATCTGTATTAATAGCTGCTCCCCATTGCTCATATTACCGCCTGAGCTCTCTTCTGGTCAGATCAGCATCAGCATTAGTCTCAGAGGAGCATAAACCCTACTGCAAAACGTGCATGCAAGCGATCTAAGCTGCATGCTCCTATTGAGAATCTAATGCCTGATGATAAGAGATGGAGCTAAGGCACAGATACTAGCGCTAAGGAGCAGCTGCAAATACACATTATCATCAGTAGATTTGACTGCATAGAGACCATTACAAATTGCTGGCAGACTCATATCAAAACCGTATCAGTGAGTAGCAAGTGACAATTAAGCTGCATCTGCATTATCGTCAGTTGTATAATTATTTCATTATAAATCACACGGTAATAATAATAGAAATAATGCACACAATAAATGTAAAGCACTTGAGTCATCCCAAAACCATCCCCCACCCTGGTCTGTGGAAAAGCTGTCTTCCACAAAACTGGTCCTTGCTGCCAAAATGGTTGGGGACCCCCATAGACATTGAATGGTATTCTAAGTAGAGGAAATGTATTTCCCTACAAAATAATGATGAAAAGATACACAACAGGCTCAAAGAAATACAAGTGGTTAGGTATGGTTGGAACATTCACTCTAGGGGAGGAGAAGGGAGGGTGGAAATGAGCTGGTATCTAACTAAGACTCCTGATTACAGAGGAAACCAGTTTTGTCTAATATACAATAGGAATCACCAATTCACCATGAGCAGGGAATTAACATAGTCAGTATGGACCTATAAAATGGAACTATTACAGATCAAAAGGGTCAGCCTCGCATGTGGGAGACCAGTTAGGAAGCCACGCGAGAAATCAAGAAAGAACTGATATTGCTGGACAGTGGCAATGAAGAGGAAAGGATAGAACACAGAACCTGACCAAATTGAATGCGAAGACTTAAAAAAATAGAAAAATGTTAATGGGTAATGAGAGGGTCAGACTGTAATTATACAGAACTCTCTATGGTACCCATCTTAGCTGGCCAGAACCACTGCTAGACACGTCCTCCAAAATTACATGTTCTAAAAGTGACACAATAACTAAGAATGCAAGCCACGACTTCCACTTCCAGGACAGCAGATTAAGGGGTTCAGGCAATTCTTCTGCTAAAGATGCACACAGAGAGGTTGAACATCCCTAATCCAAAACTCCCAAATCCAAAATCTGAAAGGTTTCAAAATCTGAAAGTTTTTGACTGCTGACAGGACACCATAAGTAGAAAAGTCCATACCAAGTACTTAACACAAACTTTGCTTCAGTCACAAAATTATTAAAAATATTATATAAAATTTCCCTCAACCTATTGCAAAATATATACATGACATACAATGAATTTCATGTTTAGACTTGGGTATCATTCCCAAGATATGTCATTATATACATGCAAATATTATAAGATCCAAAAAAACAATATCCCAAACATTTCTGATCCTAAGCATTTCAGATACAGAATATTCAACCTATATTCTAAAAAATCTTTCTGTGAATATTAAGCAAGGCAGAAAGAAATAATAGAGCCCATATCTAGTGGAAACAGAGAGAAATGAGAAAGCTCAGCATTTGCAATTAGTTTCCCTACGGCCTCTGCCAACTTGGGAAGAAGTAGCGGAAAGCATTAGTAGCCAAGGAGGGATTCTTTTTCATGAGAGGTTAGAGGACAAAAAGGGTAATTAGTACAGAGCCCACCAAGGAACAAGGTCAGATAAAATCCCCACTCTTAACTAGAACCTAAAAGGGATACTACGTCCTAAAGTTAAGAGTGAATCAGAATTAGATCACCCTTAATAGGCCCTAAATTATAGGTTAATATATCTCAATCAGCAGATAATAATATGCATGAAAATGGGGGGGAAGCAATAGAAACAAACACTCCAAATAATGGAGTTAGTTCAAAAGACTTTAAAATACAGGGTGTCCCAAAGGTTACCATAAACAAGAAAAATTTTCCACAGCACTCTAGGCTAGGGCAACAGAGTGAGACTCTGTCATAAAAAATAAAATAAAATGCAGGAAAAATTAATAAAGTCCCATTATATTTTATATTATATATTTATATATAAAAATGTAGAGGAATATTTTGGAAATATTTTATAATGAATATTTTGTAAGGAAAGATATATTTAGCTACAATTTCCCATTTTCCCTATATATGTATGTACAGTAACTTTTAGGACTCCCTATAATTGTCATATGTTCAAAGACCTAAAAGGCAAGATTGAGAATTTTGGCAAAGAACTAGTAACTATTACATAATCGAAATTCTAGAACTTAAAAATGTTAGAGTCACATGGTGGCTCATGCTTATAATCCCAGAGATTTGGAAGGCCAAAGGAGGAACACTTGAAGTCAGGAGTTTTAGACCTGCCTGGACAACATAGAGAGACCCTGACTGTACAAAAAATAAAAAAAAAATTAGCCCAGTAAGGTGGTGCATGTGTGTGGTCCTCCCTACTCAGGCAGCTGAGGCAGGAGGACAGCTTGAGCCCAGGAGATTGAGGTTACAGTGAGCTATGATTGTGCTACTGTACTTCAGCCTCGGACACAAAGTAAGACCCATTCTCTAAAAAAAGGAAAGAAAGAAGTCAAAATTAAGAACTCAAAAGAGGTACTTCACAGAAAATTAGACAAAGCTAAAAAGAAAAACTAAAGAATTATATAAAATAGGCACAAAGAAACTTCTAGAAGGAAATCCTAAGAACAAAACAGGAAGAAAATATGGAAAAGAGTTTAAGACACAAGGAAAAACTGTGAGTCCCAGAAGTAAAAGAGGAAGATATTAGGGCAATAGAAATACCTGAACAATAAATACAATAATGTTTTTATTCATTAGAGATATTTAAATTCTACCTGTTTTTTCCTAATCAATGAAATCTTAATTTTGAACTCTCAGAGTTCAAGATAAAATGACAAAGTGAAACCATATTATAGAATCTTCTGGCCTAAACAAAAATGAACAAAAATACTCAGTAGCCAGAAATTAAATCTCAAGCCAAAATCATAACCTACTGAAGACAATACCAACAATAAACTGATAAGAAGGGATCCTTCCTAATAATCTGGAGAATTTCAATCATCTACAGTAATGCATTGCTTAACAACGAGCAACAGGAATAGTTCTGAGAAATGGGTTGTTAGGCAATTTCGTTGCTGTGTGAACATCACAAAGTACACTTACGCAAACCCAGATAGCACAGCCTACTGCACACCTAGGACACATGGCATAGCCTCTTCCTCCTAGGCTACAAACCTGTACAGCACAGTACTGTACTGAACACTGTAGGCAACTGTAACACAATAGTGAGTATACTGTTTTCCAAACATAGGAAAGGCCCAGTGGAAATATGGTATAAAAGATAGAGTAACAGTACACCTGTATAGGGTACTTACCATGAATGTGAATAGCTAAGGTATTACATTACTACAGACTTCAAATACTGTACACTTAGGCTGCACTAAATCTGTATAAAATTATTTCTTCGTTAATAAATTAACTCTTTAGCATACTGTAACTTTTTTACTTTATCAAGTTTTCTTTCAGTTTTATATTCTTTGGTAATAATACTTCACTTAAAACACAAATACCCTGTATAGCTGTATAAAAATATTTTCCTTCTATCTTTATTCTAGAAACTTTTTTCTATTTTTAATTATTTTTCACTTTTTAAACACTTATGCTAAAAATGAAGACACCAACACATACACTAGCCTAGGCCTACACACAGGGTCGGAGTCAATATCATAGCCTTCCACCTTGTCCTAACTGAAAGGTCTTCAGGGACAATAACACACAAGGAGCTATTATCTCTATGATAACAATGCTTTCTTCTGTAATACCTCCTGAAGGATCTTCCCGGGGCTGTTCTGCAGTTAACTTTTTTTTAGAAGTAGGATTACACTCTAAAATAATCATAAAATGTATATTAAATACATAAGCAAATCATATTTATTATCAAGTGTTATGTACTGTACATAACTTTATGTGCTGTACTTTTTTTTACACAACTAGAAGCACAATAGGTTTGTTTACACCAGAATCACAACAAACATGTAGGCGATGTGTGCCGCTATGACTTGATGAGCCCTGTGATGCCACTCGGTGATAGCGATTTTTTAGCTCCATCAAAATCTCACGGGACTACCATGACACATGCAGTCTATTGTTGACTGAAACATCAATATCCAATGCAGAATTGTGTGTGTGTGTGTGTGTGTGTCTGTGGATAATCTTTACAACACTGTTGGGCACTCACTGAATAATAGCCAGACATTTTAGTATATTACTGAATTAAAGGCTTCAATAAACTCTACAAACATGCCAATTTTATTTTATGAATACTAAATATTAGTAAATCCTTAATAATTACTTAATGACCAATGAACAGGTAGTCCTTGCTAATCTGTAAAAATGAAAGTCCATGAAATTGGGTCCTACTGACTGAAACAAACCCCAGAAAAACCTGCATTTCTATGATCAATTCAGGAGAGATCAGGAGAATCGTCAAGGTCTTTATTTTATTCTTAAAAATGAACTAGGTGGACTGTCAGGGACCTAGGCAAAAAATGATGAGCTGAGAGCTGTGGTGGTAGCAAAGCCATCTCAACTTACACATGAATTAACAGCAAGGTTTGACATTACTATTCCAACAATATTGGACCATTTAAAACAAATCATCCAGGTGAAGAAGCTGGATAGATGGGTTCCACATGAATTAAATGAGCATCAGAAGGGAAATTGTCTCAAAGCTTGCCTTTGTTTGCTTTCATGACATTGGAGTGAACCATTTCTACACCATACTGATGAAAAAGGTATTCTTTTTGACAATCACAAGTGTTGAACACAAGGGTTGGATAAAGATGAAGTACCGAAATACAGTCCAAAACTGAATATTCATCAAAAAAAGCTAATGCTGTCTATTTAGTGGTCCAGCACTGGTATTATCCACTACAACTTCAGGAAACCTGGTCAGTCGATTACAGCAGATGTCTACCGCAATCAACTAGACAACATGATGAGGATGCTTGCGATTAAGCAGCTGAGACTGGTCAATAAAGACCGGCCAATTCCTCCAACACTGTCACACAAACAATGCCACCCAAATTATAGACGCTGGACTTGAAAACTCTCTGTCATCTACTATATTCGCTAGACCTTGTACTATCTGACTACTACTTCTTCCAGGCTTTGGGTCACTTCTAGCAAGGAAAATATTCTTTCTTTTGTGTATTAACTGTTTGATCACATCATTTCCTATTTGTATGCTGTACTAGATCCTGTCTTGATCCAATTTCCTTCATCCTCTTTCTCTTAACCGCAATCTGTGTCTCTCGTTGTGTCTTCTAAGTCGAGTTCCAACACTATTAGAAACCATCTCACTTAACTTCAGTCTCAGTATAACCAAAACGAAGCATAAACTTCTCCCCAGCCTCAGCTTCCTTCCCAGGTTCCCTACCTTTCTCAGGGATATCATCTTTAGTTCTGCTACTAAGTTTGAAAAATAGTGGGGTCAACTTGGAGATCCACAAATACAGTCAGTCACCAAGGCCCAAAGTCCTCCCTCTAAAATGTTTTTCATGTGAATCTTTCTAACCCAGTGAGTGATTCAACTTTAAACTTTTTTATTTGCATTTCATATAAGTTTTAACGACTCCAATGGACAAGAACGAATCAATTCATGGGAACAATCACAAGTAAGTAGCCAACATTGTATAACTACTAACTACATAACATGTTTCTTTTCTTGGGTCAAAACCACAATCTTGGAGCAATCTGTTCAAACGGATTCAAGATGTCAGGCTTGGATCAATCATGTTTTTCCCCTCTAAGAGAGCATAACTTATGTGAGGAGTAACACAAGTCTTATTAATCAATGTAAGATTCAATTATACACCAGATGTATCTGAAATATTATTTAAAGATACTAGTCAAATCACCAATCAATATACTAGTTTGATGAAGGAAATCAGACCAAAACAGGATCTAGTATTCATCCACAAATGCCAAATAATGTGGTCAAACAGTTAATGCACAGTGTTTTAGATCTGAGAAGAGTGTTTTACACAGAAGAACAACATGTAAAATCAATGATGGAAGAACAAAGATAGATCAGGAAAAGAAGATTAAGAAGACTAGTCTGACCAGAACAATGGTATATGTTTCTTATAAGCTATAGCCATTTGAAGATAACAAATGCTGGGCAGCGCCTGTGGCTCAAAGGAGTAGAGCGCGGGCCCCATGTATCAGAGGTGGCAGGTTCAAACCTAGTCCCCGCCCAAAACTGCAAAATAAATAAATAAATAAATAAAAGATAACAAATGCCCTAGTTTGACCCACTGGCCAGTAGGGAGTCCCTATAGTTTTCTGAGCATTTTGTGTCAGAGCAACATGAATCTCATTAAGTAAATCTAGGGGACAAGAACATGGGTTTTCTTAATGATATTCTTTTAACTCACCTCAACTGGAATTCTTTGTAACAAATATTAAGTTGGGGGAACTATTAACCTACCACTAGAATATAGAGCAGTGGCTCTCAACCTTCCTAAAGCCGTGACCCTTTAATACAGTTCCTCATGTTGTGATGACCCCCAACCATAAAATTATTTTCGTTGCTACTTCATAACTGTAATTTTGCTACTGTTATGAATCGTAATGTAAATATCTGATATTCAGGATGTATTTAGGTGACACCTGTGAAAGGGTCATTTGACCCCCAAAGGGGTCGCGACCCACAGATTGAGAACCACTGATATAGAGACTTAGCTTCACCTTCAAATACAATATATATTTACCATGTGTTTTCTGTAAGCCACACCATAATAGTCTACAGGTACAAAAGCATATAATGTCTACACCTTGCTTTTAAGGAACCCCTACTCTATTCGTACAAGCAGGTGTACATCAAATTATTCTAATACATGGGCTAAGTATAGTTAGTAGCAGGAAACCTCCAAAATAGAGGTAGTTTAGGAAGGGAGACTGAGAACTAAACAACATTCAATTTGGAATAGATACACAGATAACTCCAAGGTTTCCAACCTGACACATGGGAAGAATAACTATGAGTGAAGAAATAGCAAAGTTGGAAAGAATGGCTAATTTAAGGGATCAATAAAGTATTTGGCAGAGTAGACGGGGCCATGCATCAAAGGTCAAAGTTTTTGAATGTTTACATACTGTCTAATGTGAGCAATAAAGCCCCAACTTATTCATAATTACCAGGTCATAAAACAATTTTTCTGAGACTAGAGGTAGGTTTCTGTTCTAAACATAAACAAGAGTACTTTTAGAGCAGAAGGAGAATTAGGGGTCAGTTAGTCCCTTCCTGTATCATGTTAATCAGACCCAAAGTCACACCTGCATGGCAGAGGCAGAACTGGAATCATGTTCTTTCAACACAATGGTATCTGAAAAAGACTTTTGCTTTTCCTTTCTGTGAACTTACCGGCCAATAGACTTAAAAGACCACAGTACAGTCTCATCATACTGGCCTTGCTACAACCATATAACTTCATGCTTCAGCTCAATAAAATTTCAGGACTAACACAAATGAGAGTGTTGCTTGGATTCTGCTTTGACAATGTGAACCATGTGGCAAAGCTGCTAAGCCTGTTCAGAGGAGGCTGGTAAGCCTTGCCCCTTTAAGGAGTCAGAACAGAAGAAGCTCATGGAGTTTTAAACACTGCTGGGTACGCAGTCCCTGAAGGACAAGTGCACTGTCCAGGTCAGGTTACCAAGGAAGCAGACCCCCTCTTCCACTGTGTGTGCTCTCTTCTTTCTGTCCCTGTAATCCCACCTAAGGGTGCCCTCTGTTCAGGAAATTTCTCTCCCCATATGGTAATACCACCTGAGTATGTGCTCTCCTCAGGGAACATCTCTGGGGATGCCCTCATCTTTGGGGGATTCCTGCCCATCTCTGTCTTCTGCATGTGGCAGAGTGTAAGTATGACAGACTTCCATCCTGCAGTTCACTGGTTGGTGTAATCCAGGCCCGCTCCAGTCCCACCACTCCCATTAGCTGGCCCAAAGGGGTGAATATCAAGGGTAAGGTGTAAAGTAAGGGAAATGAGAAGCCTCCTGGCAGCCCTGGCCTAAACTGAGTTCTGAAATCTACTTTTATCACAGAGTTGTAATGGGAGCTTGCTCTACCATTACTGGGCACACTAGATGAAAAAGTGGGACCAAAAACCAGATGGGGACAGGAAGACTTTAGGTTCTAGCTGGGGTCAAGTGCCAAGCAATGAATTAACAGGAGTTAATGAGTTAACCTGGCCACTAAGTGAGAATGATTGTGCTACTGTAGCCAATTTTGCCCTTTAATCAGACTGTCAACCAGGAAAGCAGCCAGGAGCAACTGTAAGGCACAGAGCAGCCAGGTTCCACACAGGCTCTGGGGCATGGGATCAAGAGACAGCTATCCCAAATTTTGATCTTCTTTATCATGTGTGGAATTGCACACAGGGCCAAAGACAGACCAACAAATGAATCAGATTCACGTGGCTTTTTACATTAACTACTAATGTCATTGGTCCACAGAAGGTAAATCCTGACTATGGTGGTTAAGATGCAGAGAAAACACACAGTGAGTTCAACTGTGGAGGGATCAGGTGGGGTGAAGGGAGTGGGGAGTCATTTTAATAAGGATCAGGAAAGAAATAGTGAGTCATTTATTTGGGTGATTATTCTCTTGGAGTTTGAGAAAAGAAAAAAAAAGTCAACGAAATGATCCCAAATTCAAAAGCTAAGAAGGAAATGCATGAGGTTGTCTTTAGGAATCACCTTATTCCAGACTCGCAGAGAAAAGGGAAACAAAATTATTCTCAGTCAGGAAGCAGAAGAGGAAACACTTTAGTAAGAGAAAAATGAAGGGTTAACCTGCAAAAGCAGGAGATGAGGATTTTCTTAGCAGAAAAGATGCCATTGTAATGGCAGGACACCTCCAGAGCATCTGAGATGCAGGACACTACTCACCTTCAGGCAAGCAGTTAATTCTGAGAGCAATAGTGGGGACCTCCCTCCCTGGAACCTAGGGCAGCTGCTGCGAGTTCTGTGAGATGTGGACAGCATTGACAGTGAGAAATCACTGTGCATACCACCCTCACTACAGTTTCTCAGTGACAGAGCCAATGCAGGGAAGCTGGTGAGGCCTACTTCCCGGGGTCATGTCTCTGGGAACTCCATAGTATAAGGACTCCATGGGAAAATACAGGAGAGGTAAGACACGGAGACAGAAGACAGCCGAGCCACAACAGCCCAGGTCCAGGCCTGATTAGACACTGCGCAGAAGGCAACCTCCTCATACAATTACCCAGCTGAGTCTTGCCAAGGATTCATCAGCAAGGCAAAAGAAGAATGTTTCCTCTTCTCATACATGCCTTCATACCCCTGATGCTGCTGCCAAGAGTTTGTGGTGGAGGCTAAGGTTGCTCCAGACTAAGGAAGTTCCTATTTTTCAGTTTCAAAACTGAAAAAGTTGACAAGTTGGACACACTCATTAAAGAGTAAAGGTCATTACTCTTTCCTCCAAAATATCCAGAAAAAGGAGTCAAGATCTGGCACTCTGTTTCTGCGAGATTCTCATTGCCAATTCATAACCTTTTACAGAGTGCATTACTCAGATCAACACTTCTATTCTGCAACTCCTTGATGATTTAGAAATTGCATACAAAAGTAATTAAAAGGTAACTTACTGGTTACACAATTCAGTCAAACAGTAGTCTCGATATAGTATAGGAAAAGAGGATAAAGTTCCTCTTCCCAGGCACAGGTTATTAGACACAAATTTAAGGAAGATGTAGATATACTTCCTAACAGGCCTGCTTTACTTCACAGGTCGGTGGCAGGTCATCCCTGTTTAGGAGAGGACCCAGATCAAACAAGGCTAAGAACATATGAGAATTAAATACTATCAAGAATCCTGGATTGGATCCTAGACATCAGTAGGTCATTTGGTGAAATCTGAATAAAGTCTATAGATTACTTAATAGAACTGTATCAGTGTAAATGTCCTGGTTTCAATAACTATACCATGGTTATATAAGATGTCAACATTTGTAGAAGACAGGTGAAGGGCATAAAGGAACTGTGTACTGTTTTTGAAAATTTTGTAAATCTAAAGTTATTTCAAAATAAAATTTTTAAAATATTTTTATCCAAAAATATTTCATATTTTTATCCAAAAAATTTCATATTTTCCTCTTTCTAACACATACACACAAACATTAAAGACAATAGCTTCTGGATCACATATGACCCTTAATATGAACTGTTAACCACTAAAAACAAAGGCTTTTATTGCTTATCAGAGTAAAAACTGGAAACAATGTAGGTATGCAACAGATGAGGAATAGGCTAATACAGTATAATAAGTTGTCACTTAAGCCCATGACAAATATATCTCCCTTGTGCAACACTGGATCTTTACTTCTAAGCACAGTTCAAGGCACATAGCTAAACCTCTAATATCTGATAAAAGAATTAATACATGTGATTAGTGGATTATATAATTATTAATGTTTAAGAAGTTTTATGGGCTCGGCGCCCGTGGCTCAAGCAGCTAAGACGCCAGCCACATACACCTGAACTGGCGGGTTCAAATCCACCCCCCGGCTCACCAAACAACAATGATGGCTGCAACCAAAAAATAGCCAGGCGTTGTGGTAGGTGCCTATAGTCCCAGCTACTTGGGAGGCAAAGGCAGGAGAATCACTTGAGCCCAGGAGTTGGAGGTTACTGTGAGCTGTGATGCCATATCACTCTACCCAGGGTGACAGTTGAGGCTATTACTAAAAAAAAAAAAAAAAAAAAGAAAAAGAAGAAGAAGGTGTATGATCTGGTGGGGCTCTGTGGCTCACACCTGAAATCTTAGCACTCCAGAAGCCCATGACAGGAGAATGAATTGCTTGAGCTCAGGAGTTCAAGATCAGCCTGAGCAAGAGCAAGACACTATAGGTACAAAAAATAAATTAGTAGTCATAATGGCCCACATGAACTGTGTTCAAGTTTCTCAGAAGGCTGAGAGGCAAGCGGATCACTTGAGCCCAAAAGTTTGAGGTTGCTGTGAGCTATGACGAGGTCCCTAAACTCTACGCAAGGCAACAGAGTGAGACTCTGTCTCAAAAAAAAAAAAAAAAAGGAACAAAGAATTTTTAGTGATCTAGGAAAATGCTAAGGGAGAAAATGTTAAGTGTGTGTGTGTGTGTAAGCAAAGTACTAAGTAATATAATGATTTTACCCCATTTATGTAACATGCACATTTATAAACACAAAAAATACAAAAATTAGGAAGAATTAAAATGTTAATGGGGTGGAAAATTTCCCCCCCAAATGTTAATGGGGAGAGTTTAATTTCATCCTTATATATCTCTTTGTCTTCTAAGTTTTCTACAAAGAAAAAAGTTTCACTGGGTTTTTTTAAGTGCATACACACACTTTGATTCACCGGGCCTTTTCTACCCTCTTCCTCTATTTTAGACCTTTTAAATTTCATTCTTTATCTGCAATTCTACAATTCTTTCAGCAACAGCTGGTCAGAATAGATGATCTACTTTCCATAGCTAATTTAAAAGCGTTCATCATACTTACAGAATGGGCTCTTACAAAACATCCAGTTCTCTAGGTTAGTGTGACTTTAAATTGACAGACATTTGAAAGTAGATTTAAATATTTTTTGTTTTGTTTTTTGCAGTTTGGGGCCAGGGCTAGGTTTGAACCCACCACCTCTGGTATATGGGGCCAGCGCCCTACTCCTTTGAGCCACAGGCGCCGCCCAGTAGATTTAAATGTTTTAACCCCACAAGATTAAATTTAAACTACATAGGATTTAAGGAAATATGATACAACTGTGTATCTTGAGTCTGAATAAACCTCAACTGTACTGAGTCTGGGACCTGAATGTGCTGTACCAGTTGTTGGAATAGAGTTTTACAGAAGACCGCACACACCAATGCTGGTGCTGTGAAGGCACCAAGAAAATGAGAAGCACCCGGTAGGTGGAGAACCCCATTCCAAGCACATTTTTCAGGTGTCCCCGGCACTCCCCCTGACTTCCATCTATTATTTAAACTGTACAGTATACCCCAGTCAAAAACCTGGAAACCCAGTCGCCCCATGTGAGAGAGCGCGCATTATCCAGTAAGCTGGCTCTGGCCACACCTGCTCCCAGATACCCCAAACCTCCCTGCCCCTAGGACTGCTCAGGGAAGCGTGCATCATTCTCCTCCGAGAGGGGGCATTTCCAAAAACCGCCCTCCACTAGGCTTCGCGGATTTTAACACCTCTACTCACTACCTCCTCCCCAAATCTCTGAAGACCCCCACCTTCACCTATCCGGCCTCCACCAGCCACAAACGTCGGCCTCACCGTGTTCCTTCCAGTCCTCAACCCTCCACCCCCCGGCCCCAAGACCCACCCCCCTCCCCAAACTCGGCTCTCCCCAGCCCTGCGATGCTACTCCTCTCAACCTCTTCACTCCTCCCTCTGGCCCCTACAACCTCCGCGCCCATCCCGGTGCCACTTCCCGGTCGCCGGGATTGCCAACACCGGGAGGCGCCCCGGGAATGACGGGCGGCTGCTGGGAGGAGTCTCCGGAGGCGACCTGCCGCCGGCAACCGCCGGGCCTCAGAGCCGCACAGCGAGGGGTCCGAGGCCCCCCTCCACTCACCGGCTGCCGTGGCGCTCCACGTCTTCGGGGGCGGGCCCGAGAGCCGGCGAGACTCCCGAGGCCGGGCGAGCAGACTTCTGTGGCAGGGCGGGGCGGGGCGGGCGCAGCCGAGCGCTGGGCGGGGCGGGCGCGGCGGGGCCTGGACTCAGCGACGCGCAGGCGGGGCCGGGGCCGCGGCGGGAGGGGCGGGGCCCACCGCAGCTGTCGCATCGAGAAGGCGGGGCCTCCCGAGCAGCCTCCCGGGGCGAGGACCCACACAGTCCCGAGAAACAAAAGGCAGGCCTAACCGGGCTGTGGCCTGGAACCCTGGAGCCCGGGCGGGTAGAAGGGGGAGGTGCCTAGTGTGTTGTTGCACCAAACCGGGAGGGACCGCGGTGGGAGAGGTGGGCCTGGCTGGGGGGGACCTAGCTGGGTTCTCCAACCCAACCGGGGAAAGGAGTCTGCTCCTTCACATTTCATCTTTTCCACCAGGTCCAATTTCCTAGTGACTTTCAGGTTAAGTACAAGTCTCATTTTAAGTGTAGCGTACTCTCAAGTGGCAAAAAGAAAGATGAAATTTATGATGAAAACCTCATGTCCAACTAAAACGATGTCATTTGCAGTGGTCTATAAGATTTCCCAGCCCCGCCTCCCCTTACCTCTCAAAAATCCTTTTACTCTCCTATTCGCTTGGCTCCAACCACACTGTGCCCTTGCTCTTCCTAGAACTCGCCAGATACCTTCTCATCTCCCACCTCGGGGTCTTTGCCCTAAGTGTCCCCTATCTAGAAAGCTCTTCCACAGAGAACTGTTGGCTTCACCTCCTCACCTTCCTCAAATCTTAGCTGGAATCTTCCTTTCGTCCTTAGCCCCTTTCTGACTATTCTATTTAATGCTCGCTTTCCTCTCCTCCCTACCCGCCCACTCCCTTACCTGCTGTCCAATTACTTCTTTACACAGCATTCATTGTCTCCTTTTAAAAACTTTTTATATTTAATTATTATAGGTACATAATAGTTGTATATATTTATAGGATACGTGCAATGTTTCCATACAGGCAAACAATGTGTAATAATCAAATCAGGGTAATTGGGAATTTCACCACCTCAAGTATTTATCATTTTTTTGTGCTGGGAACATTCCAATTCCATTCTTTCAGTTATTTTAAAGTATGTAATAACTTATTGTTTGCTATGTTTATTGTTCTATATTATTATGTTTATCACCAATATCATTCCCTAGAACATAAGTTTCATGAGGGCAAGGATTTAGTTCCCCTTTATTTGCTGTTTGGCTTTCCTATGTTTCAGTTACCCAGGGTCAACCATGGTCCAAAAGTAGGTGAGTACAGAACAATAAGATATTTTGAGAAAGAGAAACCACGTTCACTCAACTTTTATTACATGTTGTTATAATTGTCCTATTTTATGATTTATTGTTAATTTTTTATTGTGCCTAACTTTCAAATTAAACTTTACATTAGGTATGCATTGTGTATAAGAAAGAGTAGTACATACACAGCTATGATTCAATAATAAAGAGAAAAAGAGAGAGAGAGAGGCTTAGGGAGGCAATGAGAAAACACACCCAATTGACACCTGACTCCATAGAGGGTCAGATTATTTTAAAAGACAAATTTATCCCTCAACAGGCCCCAGACATTTAAAGAAAACTCCAGAAATTGGCTATAGTCCCAGACCATAACCTGGAGAATCTTCTTAAAACGGCCACTACGGTCTTTTGTAACCGAGATCTGGAGAGAAAGGAACAGAAAAGAATGACGGCTCTAGTAATGGCACTCTGACAAACGAGCAACCTTCAGGGGCAGAGGGAAACCAGAAGAGTGAAAAACAAGTGCTTCCAATGTGGTCAGACTGGCCACTTCAGAGAAGACTGCCCCCAGCAGCACCACTGGCTGGGCAAGCCACCTGGCCCCTGTCCAGAACGCAAGGGTGACCACTGGAGGGTGGCCTGTCCCCAGAGGCGAAGGCCTCCTGGGACAGTGACCCCATCGGAGCCTAAACTGGACTGAGAGTGCCCGGGGCAAATTCTCATGGCTCCAGCTTGTGTCGTCACCTCAAGAGCCCCAGGTTTGCCTTATAGTGGAGCGCCAGGAGAAAAAATTTCTTTTGGACACAAGAGCAACCTTTTCTGTACTTCTCTCTAATCCTGATCTTTTATCTCCCAAATCCATAACTATACAGGGGGTGTCTGGACAGCCGGTTACCAAATTTTTCTCCCAGCCTCTAAGCTGCAATTGGGATGACTTGCTGTTCTCTCATGCCTCCCTAATCATCCCTGAAAGTCCTGTTCCCCGTTTGGGGAGGGACATCCTAACTAAACAGGAACTTGTCCCTCCTGGAGATCTAGCCATGATCAAAACTCTTCCCTCTAATTCACCTTCCCTGACTCCAACTTGGGAAGTCCCCTTTCCTGTTATCTTGTCTTCTTCTACTGTTAAATTTATAGGAGTCGATTCCTGCATACATCATTCACGAGTAAAGTTCTGGAACCCTCCATCTTCTACGGAGGCAGGCAATGAAGATAGCCAACCACAGACCACCTACACTTGTGAGTCAAAAGAAAGTTTGAAGTTATTATTTAGGAAACAGCAAGAAAAATCCTAATATGTTTTTCTTTTTTTTTTTTTTTTTGTAATTGAGACAGAGCCTCAAGCTGTCCCCCTGGATAGAGTGCAGTGGCATCACAGCTCACAGCAACCTCCAATTCCTGGGCTCAAGCGAGTCTCCTGCCTCTGCCTCCCAAGCAGCTGGGACTACAGGCGCCCACCAGAACGCCTGGCCGTTTTTTGGTTGCAGCTATCATTGTTGTTTTGTTTGGCGGGCCCAGGCTAGATTCGAACCCGCCAGCTCAGGTAGTGGCTGGCACCTTAGCCCGCTGAGCCACAGGCGCCGAGCGAGCCGTAATATGGT
>CAUYON010018555.1:0-10681 GCA_963573935.1 Arctocebus calabarensis
AATAAATATTAATAATTGAAATCTCATCATATTGAGTGGTACCCTTAACAAATATGAAATGTCCATCTTTATCCTTCTTTACTTTGGTTGGTTTAAAGCCTATTGTATCTGCAAATAAGATTGCAATACCTGCTTTTTTCTCTTTTCCATTTGCCTGGAATACAGATGACCATCCCTTCACCTTGAGTCTAAGGTTATCTTTTGAGCTAAGGTGAGATTCTTGTATACAACAGATATCTGGCCTGAGTTTGTATCCAGTCAGCCGACCTATGCCTCTTTAGAGGAAAATTTAAACTATTCACATTAATTGAAAGTAATGATAAATCTTTAGAAAGTCCAGTGGACATTTTTAGTCCTTTCATCACGGTGGAAGATGAAATTTGGTAGATAGTTTCTGGGTGAGTTTACATTTGTGGTGGAGGTTTGTGCTGGTCATTGTGGAGGATACGTCTGAGAATATCCTGGAGAGCTGGCTTAGTTATAGCAAATTTCTTCAGCATGTGGATGTTGTTGAAGTATTTAATTTCTCCATCATAAATGAAACTCAATTTAGCTGGATACAGGATCCTGGGTTGAAAGTTCTTTTGTTTTAGGAGATTAAAAGCGATGACCATTCTCTTCTAGCTTGAAAGGTTTGATCAGAGAGATCTGCAGTTATTCTAATGTTCTTCCCCTTGTAGGTAATGGATTTCTTACATCTGGTTTCTTTCAGAATTTCCTCTTTCATATTAACTTTCGTGAACTTAACTATAATGTGCCTGGAGGATGTCTTATTTGGGTTGGGTCGTGCTGGCGTCCTGAAACTGTCTGCCATCTGAATTTCAGAATCTCTTGGCATGTCTGGGAAGTTCTCTTTCATAATCTCATAAAGAAGAGACTCTGTGCCTCATGATGCCACTTCATCATTTTCAGGTATTCCTATAAGGAGAATATTGGTTTTCTTCAAGTTATCCCAGAGCTGTCTGAGAGAATGATCTGTTTTTGCCTTCCATTTCTCTATCTCTTTGAGCATTTGGAAGCGTTCAAAGTCTCTGTCTTCAGTTTCAGAGATCCTTTCTTCTGCTTGCTCCTTTCTGTTACTGAGGGATTCTACTGTATTTCTCAGATCTTTGAGGGCTACAACTTCTTGTCTCAATGTGTCAAAATCTTTGGCCATTTCTCTTTGAACTCGTTCAGTTCTTGAGACATCTTTTGGGTTTTTTGGATTACTGCTTGAAATTCTAATTCCATCTTTTCCTCCATTGAGCTGATCTTAGTTGCTATCTAGACTCTGAATTCAACTTCTGACATCGCAGCTATTTGCTTATGCAAGGATCTTGTGCTTCATCTACCTTGTCATTCCTTGGGGGAGTTGATCTACTCTGGTTATTCATATTGCCAGAGTTTTTCTGTTGATTCCTCCTTATGATTATTTTTCACTATTGCCTATGACCTTCCTCAGAGTTGGGGAGGTGTCTCTCCCAGATCAGACCCTGGCAGAATCACTGTGTTGTTATTGGATCTTTGTAGGGAGTGACCCTGTGTTTCTAGTGATTTCTCAAACCCTGCAGGGTGGAGAGCTTAAATCCTCCTCAGCCTGCTTAGAAGACACTTTAAATTGCTAACTTGGCCTAAGCTGAAGCTTTCCCAAGAAAGCGCTGTGGCTGGGATCACTCCTTAAGTGGCTATCCACTTACCCAGTGTGCCAAAACCGGTCTCACCCTATGCCCCAGAGGGCTAAGGCTGCAGGGTGTCTCAGTCCCCGCCTTTAGGCTGCTCAGTCTCTAGATCCCACCCACTGCCTGTTCTGTGATCCTGAAGGTGGAGTTTGCCATGGCAGTTCTCCCACAATGGCTCCACATAGCCCACCACCAAAATCTGGCAGCTCCGTCTGGCTTGGTGGCCCAGTCTGGGGCCCCAGACAGCACTCATAAACCCCCACACTCCTGCCCAAGTTCTCCCAAGGCAGTTCACCTAAGTTCCAAGTCCAAAAGAAACCCAAATGGCTCACAGGCAAGGCCCTTCCAGCCTGCAGTAACCACTGCTGCCCTACCCACAGCCACCGACAGGATCAGACCAAATGAACGGACGCAACCACTTGCCCAATCTCTGCCGCCTTAGCCTTCCTCAGGGTGTCCAGAAGCCTCATGCTGTCTCCCTATGTCCCCAAAGGGAAGTTTCTGGGCAGATCCTGCCTGGCAGAGATGCCTGAAGTCCTCTCTCCCCAGTCTCACGGTGCCCAGCCGCAAAGAAGCTGTTACTCGTCCTTCATCTTGCTCCATCCTCGCACTACTTTATTTTTGATAAGTGCTATTTCTGTATGTTCACATAAGTGTTTATTGATTAGTTCTAATTTAATAGTGAGGACATGTGGTGTTTGTTTTTTATTCTTGTGATATTTCATTTTGAAGAATGGTTTGTAATTCCATCCAGGTTAATACTAGAGGTATTAATTATTTCATGATATACATATACTGCATTTTATTGATCCACTCATGTACCGATAGACACCTGAATTGTTTCCATGTCTTTGCAATTGTGAATTATGCTTCTATAAATGTTCAAGTCCTTTTAATAAAATGTCTTTTTTTCTGTTAGGTAAAATACCATGGAGTGGGATTGCTAGATTGAATGGTAGGTCTACTTTTACTTCTTCTAGAAATCTCCATACTATTTTCCATAGCCCCACCAATAGTCTCTGAGTATTCCTATCTCTCCCCCATCCACTCTAGCATTTATTGTTTGGGGACTTTTTGATAAGAACAATTCTCACTGGAGTTAAATCTTATTGCTCTTTGGACTCTGCAGTCCGTTATAATAACCATGTCTGCCCACCTTGCCTTACTGTTTGTATCATCATTTTAGCCCTTGAACCCAGTGAGCGAATCATCCCCATTGCATCTAGGTTTTCCAATTTAGTATTAACTTTTCCCACTGTAATTTCTGACTTTACAGAGAAGAACAATCAGAGCTTTTGAGGGGGATGTTGTTGCTTTTTTCACTCATGCTGTGAGGTGTGCCCACTTGATCTTCCCATGTTGGGTGAGCATGTCTCCAGCAACAAATCCACTCTAAAAATTCCAATCTTCCTAAGTTTTTTTTTTTTTTTTGAGAAAGAGTCTTACTTTGTCACCCTCAGTAGAGAGCTATGGTATCATAACTCACAGTAACCTCAAACTCCTGGGCTCAAGTGATTCTCTTGCCTCAGCCTCCCAGGTAGCTGGGCGTACAGGCACTTGCAGCACCATATGGCTATTTTTAGAGATGAGGTCTTACTCTTGCTCAGGCTGGTCTCAAACATGTGGGGTCAGGCAATCTACTCATCTTGGCCTCTCAAAGTGCTAGGGTCACAAGCCTTAGTCACCACACCTGGCCTTCTTCCTAAGATTTTAAATTCCTTCCTACGCTGTATACCATGGTGGGTATGGCATTTAATCTTCATTTAGTACAGGACATCTTTTAGTCTTTGTTTTAGGCAATCAGTCGAATGGAGTCCTTTCTAACTCCTAGAGCTGTGACATTAAATCGAGAATCTCTGCTTAGTGCTCCCACATCAGTAAATTAAGTCTGAAATAATTTTATATTCCTTGAACACTTATCCCATGCTCTTAACATCTATGCTGGATGAAAACACATGTTTTCTGGATTACTATCTGCATGAAGTATAAAAAAATAATCATTTGGGAGTATAGCATACCATCTTTATGCCACACTTGCTGAGGGTAATTATAAATCTAGAAGCAAAGAGGGGTGGCAAGCATGGATTATGAAAATAGGTAGGCCACTACCTCAGGGAATACCATTATAGTTTCTTCAGAAACAGCAAGCTTAATCTTCTGAAATGGAGAGTGAGGTGTGGTGGAATGTCTCCTTCTCATGGCAAACAAGACACCATAATTCAAGGGTAAATGTTACCAGCTTCAACAGATCCTTTTCATATGCAACCATTTTGATTTTCATAATCCTATTCCTTCCTCATAAATATCCCCCATTTTAGCAGAGGATACCTTCAAAATTCAATTTTCTTCTAATTCAGTCACTTTGGAATAAAATTATAGATTTTGTTTTAAACAATCTCACCTACATTAGCAAAAAGGAAGACATTTTTGTCACTTATATAAGCTTTGAGTTGATACTTGGAATTGCTAAGACCATCCATTTCTTTTCCCAATTTGTCCAGCAACATTAAGAACTATCTAATGCCATACTTGTGATTATGACAGAGATGTTGGAAGGTATCACATACATAGTCATGTCAAATATTTCCTCTTATAAGTATTTGAGTATTTGATTTTGAATATCTAGTGGTGGTATATTGCGTGCTTATATTGTCACATCATGCCATGAATAATCAGGGCTGCCTTTACAGTGAAAAATAAAACAACTTATTGAGATCACATATACAAGTCTGTATATATTCGAGGTATACTCTTGACTGTCAAATAAATGTGATGGTGAAGACTAAACTTACTTCTTATCCCCTCAGAGCCAACAGATGTGCAGCCATTTGCTTTTTAAATCCATGAGAAATTCAGACAGTTATCTGGACCTGCACACATGGACTGCCACTGGTTAAAAGGTGCTAAAGCAGCATGGAAAGGCTATCCTGCTTGCAGACCCTGGCCAAAGCCAGTAACAGTTCCAAGATTCAGATTCCCTGCTCCAGTAGGCCAGGACATTTCTTAAAGGTAGTTTACAGTAGACTTCTTGTCCCATTCACAGTTGCATTGGATCTTGCTTGCAGATGACAATTTCTCGGGTTTGGTCTATCCATCTTAGTTCACTCTATTGACTTGGGCCACCCTATCTACACCCAAGATTGACACATTTGTTTCCTTTCTGGGTTTCCTGACATCTTATCTGAATACACTTATGACCCTGGATTTGTAGCCCAAGCTTCACATTTGTGGGCTATTTGGAGTATAGGATGAACTCTCCATTCTCTTTATCATTCCCAAGCTGCAAGGGTTATTGAACTTTTGAATGGTGATGAAAAGACAGGCTTTTTTGTTAACTTCCTTTAAAGAACCTTTAGTTTTGGTTTGAAATACTTTCACAGTACTTGTGTAACTCTGAACTCCATTCCATACAGAGGAAATATAAGATTGTCAGGACATAGTATTTTATACTGTGTCCTGTACCTTATACTATGTGTAAGATACTATGCCCTATCAATAAGGCACCTTCAAGTTTTAAACTGACATGATGTGTTTCTTGAACAAGTTTTAAGAAGCTTTGAAATAGCCTAACAAATAGGAGTAAGAAGCTGAGAATTTGGAATGTGATATCAATTAAAAGATGTCTTGGAAGACAGAGAACGCTCTTCTGAACCCTTGAAACACTCCCTCACTACATTCTTTAAAACTAAGGAAATTAGTTCTGTGCAGTAAGGAAGTTGAGAGGTAAGAGTGTCATTCAATAAATGAACACGTGTGCTTTGTCTTTTGTCCATGAGAAGTAAATTGGACAAATGAAACTTTCTCTTTCACTTCAAGCAAATTGAAAAACTGAAAAATAAGTGAATAAAAATCAGTTTTCAGGCTCTGGGAAAACAGATACTAATGGCATATTTGCTGATTATGCAAGTAAAATAAAGTAAGGATTATGGGTCAAAGGTCCACAAATCCCTAGTTTTTATTGGGATCCAGATCCAGAGAAAGGAATTGGTACGTTAGAAAGAAATTTAGTTTCTGCAAGTGATTTTAACTGTTCTTTCATACATAGAACCCAAATGAGGTCACTTCTTAAAGCAAGAAATGAGTGTAGGGTTTATGAGCAGACTGAACACACATACATTATGAAAGCACCTCCCAGAATCAAAGTTTATAGAGAGTGACTGGTCTAGAGACGTGAGAGGTATAGACTCATTTTTCCCTTGGGAATTTAAACAATCTTTTTTTTGTCTCAGAAAATAGATATTTGATATTCATGAACTCACTGCTAGATCAGGATTCTAAACCAATACATTAAGCTTTGAGTTAGGACAGATTTTTGTAGGAGAATAGGTTGTAGTACCTGGAAGGATGAGCATAGGAAAAAAGTAAGGAAGAAGGAAAAGTCAGAGAGAATCTCTTACTCAAAATGATCCTATGAACAAACAGGATATATGAAAACAGGGAATGTATATCCATACATAGCCCCAATATGTAAAAAGTAAAAAGCAAGGGGAAAGGAAATAAGACAAAACAAGACCTTTAAACACATCTATTATTGTCACTATATCTAGCATATTAAAATTAACCAAGAGTAGTAAATGCAACAAACATAATTTACAAACTAGGAGGTAGACAAAATAATGACCCTGAAGAGGATATCCTTATTGTAAACCAGAACCTGAGATTATGTTGAATTATTTGGCAAAATGGGATCAGTACTTAAAGTAAGGAGATTATCCTTGTTTGTGTGGATGGCTCAATTTGAAGAGGAAGGAAAGGAGCTATTAGAGGCTAAAGAAAGCTGGAAAACAAATTTTCTTCCCAAAGACATTAAGCCTTCTCAACCCCCTTGCTTTTAGCCCAGTGAAATATATCCTGGACTTCTCAATATATCTATGTTGTTTTAAACCATGAAGCTTTTTTTATAGTAACTATAGGATAATAATGTATCTGGTGCCTAAAAAAGGGTATTTGTATATTTTAAGTATGCATGAAATACACATGGACATTTTAATCTGTTATTGAGAAAACTGAAAAGCTACATTAATGAAGGGATATGTCATTTAAAAAATACTTATAGCATAATATATAGTATTATAATCAGATCAAATATTTCCATATTAATATATAGATTCAATACACACATTAGTCAAATTAAAGGCCCAAGAGCATGTGTGTCTGTTTTTGCAAATTGAGAAACTGCTAACAAAACATTCATGGCAATGCAAGGTACTGAGAATGGCTAAGAAAATTTTAAAGAAAAAAATGGGAAGATTTAATCTCCGCTATCAAGTACAGAGAAAATTTTAATTATATTTGTGTAGTATTGGCACAAGTTTATAAAAATAGACTAATTAAAGAACAGTGAATGTACAGAAACATTCTCAGTCTTTTGAGAATTCTATCTCAACGGACTGTGTCTGATTGGTCTTAGTTCGAATCTCCAAGGAATCCAGAATCTACAGGCCACTAAAACTCTCAAGTTACATTTTATCCCAAGAGAAAGGAATTAATACAGTGGCTTCCATCCCTTGTGTGGGAGTAGTAAATGGAGGTGCCCATATAACCTGAGTTCTTTCCTGGAAATACGGGAAAATGCATAAATATTCATTTTGCCTCTTATTAGAATATTTCCCAGCCTGAAATTTAACTTACTTTTCACTAATCCTGTAAATTTAGAGACAGAGAGAGTCTGATGAGTGGAAAACTGCGGTCAGTAAGAGAGGAAAAAAACTTTAAACTGCCTCCGTGATTTTATGAAATATCAGAGCCTCTGGTTTGTTCAAGGTACAAATTGGGGCTGTTCCTTGGGAGACATGACTGTGGGTAAAAGGAGTCCTGACACTGATGGCTCTATCATAAGAAGATGACAGTGGTGAGAGGCTCAATTTCACGTCAGACCAGCTAATGTGATTTGTGGTACAGCAGAAAATTCAGGAGGAAAATGTTCTGTAGGTAGAAGAAATGCGAGCAGAACGGGCTTTGACCAAACCCGTAGACCTTGTTTTGGATATTTTCTTTTGGCTACCCTTTCCAGTTTTAATGATTAGTGATTTATGTTCCTACTCCTAAAATGTATTCTTGGTAACTCAAGGCAGATGTGCTTCCTATTAATAAACAGTGAATCTATACTTCAAGAGGTTAAAACGCAATTCAGCCTAAACTGTAGAGACATTTTTGGTGTTTCTTAGTCTCTTGGTTTTTCAAACTATAGGAGGTCATGTGACCAGCATTTTAAGGAGGACAAGAGTATGTTGCTCTAGGTTACTCAGATAAGAACAATATCTGTATGAATTCAGTTTGTATCAGACCTGGGGACGTGACATAGAACAGACTTTCAGGGAACTGCCTTTGGGCAGTGGGAATCAGTTGCCTTCTCTTAGCTAGGTGTAATTTAGGCTAATTATGGGCTCTGCTGATGGCAAAACTGTGAGACGGAAGCTCACTATGGAAGCTCCCTGTGACTTTGGACAAAGATTTCACCAAGTCCTGTGTAGCTCTATCCATTCTACTTCCCTTATGGAGAAGGTTATAAATACCTGTTAAACACATCATATAGTGCTGTTGTGACTTGCTCACAAAATCCACTGCCTCTCCTAAAACCTTTTTAAAGGTTGTAAATAAACCTTGTAAATTTGTTGGGGAAGTAAGACCCAAACATGACTCATGTTCTATAGGGCTCTCCAATGCTGGGCTCCCTAGAATCAATTTCCTGATTCCATTTGTTTCCCTTTTCAAATTAGTCCATGGAAGAGGTGATATAGGGTTAAAACTCAGAGGGTGTTTTCTTTTTATTAAGTCATATACACATAGATCATGAATACATTTATGCATATGTGGGGTACAATGTGTTTTTTTTTTTTTATTAAGTCATTTGTACATAGATCATGTATACATTTATGCCATTATGGGATTCGATGTGTTGATTAGTTGTACAAATTGGAGTGCTTACATCCTACTAATCAACATGACTTCACCTCATTTACCCAATTACAGTATTAAGACATTTATGTTCTACATCTAATAGATCCAACTTGTACTTGCAATATGCTCCTTAGGGGTGGTCCCCCTACAAACCCTCCATCTATTGACCCACCCCTCTCCTTTTCCCTTTCCCTCCTCTTCCCTCCTTAATCCTAGGCTTTAGATGTGTTTCATTTTTCATATACGTGTGAGTGATTATAAATTGGTTTCACAGTAGTACTGAGAACATTGGATATTTTTATTTCCATTCTGAGATACTTTACTAAGAAGAATATTTTCCAGCTCCATCCATGTAAACATAAAAAGAGGTAAACTCTTTATTTTTTTTAATGCTGCATAGTATTCCATGGTATACATATACCAAAATTTATTAATCCATTCACGGGTTGATGGACACTTGGGCTTCTTCTATGACTTGGGAATTATGAATTGAGCTGCAATGAATAGTCTGGTGCAAATATCTTTATTGCCAAATGATTTTTGGTCCTTTGGATATACACCTAGAAGAGAAATTTCAGGGTCAAACATCAGGTCTACATTTAGATCCCTAAGTGTTCTCCAAACTTCCTTCCAAAAGGAATGTACTAACTTGCATCCCCACTAGCAGTGCAGAAGTGTTCCCTTTTCTCCATATCCACACCAACCACTCTGAGATACCATCTAACTCCAGTAGATGTTAGCCCACAGCACAAAATCCCAAAACTACAGAGGGTGTTTTCAATACCAAAGCCACCTTCAAAGGCAGCCTATATTTGGTACATAGCTAGACATTCCCATAGCCTGAGTCCAAGCATTGAAAACATTGGGGTACAACATCTTAATTATTCTTTCTTTCATATCTGGGAGGTAAGAATGTGCTCTTTGTGTCTATGGTGACAGCCCTAGGTATTTTTGGAGGCATTGTCACACTCACTGGTAGAGTCATTTTTCCTTCTAACATGAGGGAACAGAGATGCTGTGAGGTTTAGGATGCTGCCCCTCAAGTCATCAATTATTCTGAACATGCTGTTCTCTGCTTGAGTCAGGATAATGATGCTTAACTTGACTCTGTGTGCTTCTCAATACATAAATTCTCTTATATCCACATTCAAGTAAGCATACATTCTAATCCCTGTGGAACAAAACTCCCACACCACCCTCAGCACTGAAATTGGACCTTTTCCTTCTTCGTCTGCCATTATTTTTTCTCCTGCTTTCTTTTTTTGGTTTTTTATTCTTAGATCCATTGTCTGAAACATACTTGCTCTAGAAAAATCCGTTTTCCCCTTTATTCACAATTCATTTTTATCTAATTGATATTTTTAAAAATTTTTAGTATTCTCCCTCCCTTTTCTGCCCTCTCCTTTCTCTCACACTGGTTTGTTTTTTTCCTCTTTTGAGCTTGTGTTTATCCTAAATAAACTGCTTAGAGAAAGGAACACAGATAATTGTGCTTAATCTTAGACAAGTATTGGCCTACTCCCATAACCCTTTTGTATGGTTTATTAGTAAATATATAAAGATATGAAGTAGGGTCAAGGGCAAAGAGAAGGGGTGAGAGCTAGTGGGTCATGCATATCGCAGGGGACAGGAAGTGCTTCTATTGTGGGAGCCCGAAATGTGACATTGGCATTCTCCACTGAGTTTCAGTACCAGAGTAAATTGTTAGCCTTCACAGCCCATTCTGACAGTTGCTTTGTCTTTAGGGCTTGTGGATCAGAGAATCCCAGATTGAAGAGAACATGTATAATTTGAGCTGTTTCAACCCCAACTCCTTTACTCTTGTTGGAATCCCTGGCCTGGAGAAGTTCCACATGTGGATTGGGATTCCCTTTTTGATCATTTATGCCGTGGCTCTTGTGGGCAATAGCATCCTCCTCTATCTCATTGTGGCTGAGCGCAGCCTCCACGAGCCCATGTTTTTCTTCCTCTCCATGCTGACTACCACCGACCTCATCTTGTCCACGGCCACAGTGCCCAAACTGCTCGGTAACTTCTGGCTTGGCTCCCAAGAAATTACCTTCTCTGGTTGTCTCACTCAGATGTTCTTTCTCCACTTTAGCTTTGTAGTGGACTCAGCCATC
>CAUYON010018556.1:0-20279 GCA_963573935.1 Arctocebus calabarensis
CATATAGTAAACGAGAAAATAACATGAATGGTATGTCAATCAGGTTGATAAAATATCTCAGATTGCATGTGAAGCCCCCACACTGTACCCCATGGTTGAACTAATGTACACAACTATGATTCAATAAAAAAAAAAAAAGAATTGCCTTAAAATAAAGTAAATAAGAAAATGACTATTTTATTTAGTTGTTATATTCATTACATATATGTTTATTATATTATTTTACTATTTATACATTTTTATTACAACTATAAAAATTAACTGTAGTAGAGCCTCTGCAAAGTCGAATACCCAAGGAACTATAACAAACTGGTCAACATAAGGAACTAAGCCTTGTGTACTGATATGTACATGTAGTGCCTGTCCACTCTATGAAAACTGGTCAGCTTAAGGAGTTGGCCAATTAGGAAGGTGTTCAACGATGGAGGTAGAACTGTCTATAAATTGAGTAAGAATACAAGTTGTAGTACCAAACATCAATCAAACTAGGTCGATAGGGTATTATAGGTGATATTTTTTAATCTTCTATTAAGATCCTTTAATCCCATGATTGTGTTTACATACACATATCACATATATTCATTTGTAGGGTATCCACTTTTGAATAAGCATTAGCCATTTCACTCACCCTTATCTATGCCATGAATGTCTGCCACATTAGAGTATTGTCCTTAGTACCCGAAACTTAGTTAGCTTTAACCCTCGATCTTAATTTCTCCGTCTTCTGTAACATTTGGTAAACTAAATTACTTTCAACATATAAATCCTAATCAAAATGAATTGGGACAAAGAGGTGGAAAATAAGAAAAGTCTCTGTAATAATTTTAACTGTCCACCAAAGTAATGGCATCTATGTCCCAAGAGTTACATCCTGTAGAAATAGTCAAGAAAATATTGAATAGCCCTGGCACAGCGGCTCATACCTATAATCCTAGCACTCTGGGAGGCTGAGTTGGGTGCAATTCTAGACTTTTGGAGGTAGAGACCAGCCTGAGCAAGAGCAAGACCCCATCACTACTAAAAATAGAAAACTAGATGGGCATTGTGGTAGGTGCCTGTAGTCTGAGCTACTTGGGAGACTGAGGCAAGAAGATCGCTTGAGCCCAAGAGTTTGAGGTTGCTGTGACCTGTGGAGATCCCAAGGCACTCCTACCCAGGGTGACAGAGTGAGACTCTGAAGAAAGAAAGAAAAGAAAGAAAGGCAGAGAATGGAAGGGAGCCAGGTAGGGAGGCAAGGAGAGCTAACTAACTTTTTTTTTTTTTTTTTGCGTTTTTTTGGCTGGGGCTGGGTATGAACCTGCCACCTCCGGCATATGAGCTGGCGCCCCACTCCTTTGAGCCAGAGGCGCTGCCTGAGAGCTAAATAACTTAAGGGAAGAAGATCAAAGCTATGTCTCCCAGGTTTTTGGAGTTCTAATAGTCACAGAACTAAAAAATAAAAATAAAAAATTGTAAGTGTGTGGGAGCAAGGTAGGTTACATAAGCTTGCTACCTTTATATAGCCCAGTAAATGTTTTTAAACAAAACAAAATAAAGCAGGAATACAAATGCCATCTACCGTCATTATCTTATAAACAAAATGGCATGTTAACAGCAAAAGTGAATAAGAAACAATCTCAGAATAAAAATTACAGGCCTTTACATTTAGTTTTATGTTAAAAGTCATAACTATCTTTCTTATATTGCCAAGAAACAATATTTAAACTTTAGATTTCTATGAAGAACAAGTAGCTGTCAGAGTGCTGTCGTGTTTGGGAACTACTACATGTATTTCTCTAGGGATTCTTTTTGACCCATATCATACTTCCTGGAAATATGCCATATGCAAGCAGTTTGTAAACCATTGAGATTCATTCACCATGTCATTTACTCATCAAAATGGATAGGCAATTTTATACTTTCCATTTTCCAGATGGAGAAACCCGGGTTTCAACGGTCACTATTTTCAAGAGCGTAAAAGATCACAGATCTGCCTGATTTGAAAATATATACTCTTGACTCCCAGTCTGTGACTTTTTTGTTTTAATACAAATGTTACTCCAGTGGAAACAGAACATTACATAATATTTTCTTTTCCTTGAATTTATTCCAGTTTTTGTATAATGGGCACAATGATAATACTTTTAGATCTTAATATCTCTGATTTATTTCAGTTTTGTGTTTTTTCTTTGCTATTATCCAGGTTGCTGTTTTTATGGAACAAATAGAAAAATAATTCTCCAAGTGGAACATCCCATAATAAGCCTTACAAAACTAAATTTTTTAAATATTGCATTCAGTTGTAATTACAGCTTACTCAAAAACAGGCATTTCACTTCAGCACTTAATCAATATTTTACTGGCCCCATTTATTAAAATTCCTCTAATGGAAAATGAAACCAGCAAAATGACCCATGACACTATGTATAGGTTATATTTCATAAGAAGACATAATCTCAATTTACTGTTTATTTCCCATGGTAATAGAGGCAATCTCAAGTTTTTGACTGTATTTTACTGTAGTTCATAAGAGAATTTCTAGGAGTAATACAATTTTAAAATTTGATTCCCTAATTATAAGTTTATCTAGCATTAATTAGATTTTAAAATCATGACTAATCTTATATATTTTCTTCACATTTCTGTGATACGGATTTGTCTAAGCTAAAGAGAACAATATTTAAGAGTTTTAAACTCTGTTAAAATCTGGGACAACAGGAATATATACCAACTATCTAAATGTAAAGTAAGCACCTAAGTTATAAATACCAGTGGCTTAAAGAAGCAAAATATTTATTTGATAGTATATAAAATATACTATTTCTGTCCCGGCTTTGCGTATAAAGTCCAATTATAGAATCTTAATGCTTACATTTACCTCAAACCAATTTGTTTTCACTTAGAACAAAAACTTATTGATCATTCGATATAGAAAAAAGCAGAAATAATTTTCAAATTAAATTCAGAAAGTATGGTATCGTTTGGCAAATGAAACTTCAAACAGAATCCACTATTATGAAGTGGATTTGAGCTGCACTTTTTGTTAGAAATAGAAAAGGCTTACGCCTTAAACCCCTTGAAGAGTTGCCAAATTAGGGTCATAGAAGTCTGAGCTTAGAGCTGATAGCAAGGGAAATCCAATTTGAGTCTGACAAAGAGAAGCTACGGTCTGATATGTGTAAACCTTATGAAGTGGGGGATGGAGGAGGGGAGAAACAAATTATTCGATATTTGCCATCAGTATACTGCCAGTGGTCTCACAATATCAAGTAACTGCTCAGTTTGCTTTCCTGAATTTCTTAAGCCCCACCAAAGAACTTAAACCAGCATTTGTAACGTGACCAGCAGACCTAGTTGAATAAAAATATGTCACTTGCACACGTGACATCCACTAACACTACATAATAGGAAGGAAACCCAAAGGGCATCGCCAGAATTGTGCCCACATGTGTTTATTATTTCTTCTTAATATAGCCCATAAATGCTAAGAGCTTCTCTGTGGGAGAATGTTGTAACAATTACAGTGTTTGACTGGAAACAGGGCATATAGATTTAGGAACAACTTAGTTTCTAGAAAAAATAACTAAAGAACTTTGGCTTTATTTTTATTTGCATCCTTAAGTCAAGTAAAGGTTGGAGTGATCCGTGACTAGTAAAAATCAAATACTCAAGGGAGGAAGTGGGGCCCAGCCTACAGGGGTTTAGTTTTACATAACTAAACAAAGTTATGTAAAATGAATTAGAACGTCAAGGACATTACTGAGATTTCAAACTGAAGTGCCACACACAAGAAGCTAAAAGTTCCATAATTCTTACTTCTTGGGATAATATTTTAACCTTCTTTTTTTTTCTGAAGTGAAAATTAATTCAAGCTGTCCTTTACCTAATAGCATTTCTTGTTATTCACTATTTTTTGAAAGTAAAAACGTGGCGCAGAAAGGAAAGTCTTCCTCATGCGATCACATGTAGGTTTCTGTCACCTGCCTTAAGCCATGTGTATTCACTTGAGAGAATTTTTTTTTTCCTAAATTTGCTCTTCTGCGTAAAGTGCTGTCATTGAAAAGTGACATAGGACAGGAGAACTATACCAAAATTGACCCTCAAATGATCCGGGAAAACCCCAGTTCAAGGACTGAATTTAAATGCTGAGGATAATAAGGGCTTTCACAAGTGTTGTCAAAGGAATTTCTGTTCTATCAGAACAACCGAAGGATACATTGCTTTCTGGAAATATTTCTATCCTTCTCCGTCACCATTAAGCATATGACTCCCAAAATAAATTCCCCCGGGGACGAAATTTCCTTCTAAAAATTACAGCCAGGGAAGTTATAACAGCATGTTATCATACAATAAACCATGAAGCTCTCCACAAAGGAATAGTACGTTGGCATTCTAGCAGTGAAAACTTGGCAGCAAAAAACATATCCCCTGAGGAATTGTGTGAGAAATTTTGATGGTATTAAAACATGCTGCATGACATATGGTATATATTTTTAACACATATAATAGGAGAAATAAATTGGAGAAAGCATCTAAGCATTAATCCCCTAACTCCCACATCTCGTCCCATCCGTGAGGCATTTATCTCTTTCAGTTTGTCATGGTAATGTAAGCATGAAAAGATCTTTCCTACCTTCTGGAATTCAACTTCAGACAGGGAAATAAAATGTCACTATTATTTATCTGCATCGTTTACGATGCTGCTTTTGTACAGAACGGAGAGGGGTAAATAGATCAATGCAACAACTTCAACAGGCAAGCAGTTGAACTGAAACCAGTTTTACTAATATTTTTTATTGGTGCTAATATCTTTCCGTGCACTCAAACCATGTAGTGCATCGGGGAAGACTTTGCCAAAGAAATAAACAAACAAACAAAAAATTACTTCTGGATTCACTGGTGCTAAACATTATACACAGAGAAATTGCAAAAGTTTCAGAAACATATTGTGCTTGCTCTTCTAAAAGGAGGGCAAAGAGAAAATAAATGAATGTGTTCTGTTCCCGATGTTTTCAAAGTTTTCTGTGAGCTGTATGCCCATTGTTTTATATCAGCTATAAAATAATACATGTACACAATGTTGAAAAATGTACCTGCCTGTTCTGAATTTCTTACTTTCCTTTTTCATTCAGTTAATTACTTGCACTAGTGGGAGGAGGTGAAAAAACAGGGTAATTCTCCCACTTTATCATAAGGAATAAAAATATACCATATGTAAACATACGGCAGATTTCTGTTACATGTGTGGACAACAAGTCGCTCACTTTCTCTCAGGCAGTGGTTCTCAACCTTCCTAGTGCCGCGACCCTTTAATACAGTTTCTCATGTTGTGGTGACCCCCAACCATAAAATTATTTTCATTGCAATGAAATTTATGATTGCGGATCACCACATGAGGAACTGTATTAAAGGGTCATGGCATTAGGCAGTTTGAGAACCGCAGCTCTAAGGCCACCTCAATGTAAAGCATGAATTTTAAAAGTATCCTCCTTGCACGCTTGTTTTCAGAATGAAATGAGGTAAGCCAAGAATATACTTATCATAATTCCCAGGATATTGTAAGTTACCAGTAACTGTTAGGTATCATCATCATCATTATCATTAATACCACCACTACCACCAGCACCAGCATCACTATCATCATCATCATTTATTTATATACATAAAGTCCTGTGGAACTGAGCATGATCTAAGGGGTCAGCCTTAGATAAATGTGGTGATCACACTGAAATATGTGACCAAATTATGAGACTACTTATAGTAGCTCTATGAGGTAGGCATCACCTTCATCTTATAGGTGGAAAAACTGAGGCATTAGAATAAGAGGGATGGAAAATGAGTGAAAATTTAGTGAAATGAGCAATTGACATATATTCCTTGCTGACACTGAGTCCTGCCTTGGGAGCTTTGTCTTGCCTTTTATATTCCCTGTTAGGAATATCAGAATAATACAGTATTTTGAAAAGTAGTCACAGCAACACTATCGTCTCTTTTGGTTGATTTATTTGCATCCTTTGCATACCTGATATTATTGTTTCTATAATCATACATGGTTTTATTGTGAGCATCCAGGAGTCCTTTTTGAAAAGGCGAAGGAAATTAAATAATTAATCAAACAAAAATTTCAGGAGTATTTTTCTGGCCTGTATTATAATACGTAGAAACTTATTAACGGCTATTAGAAGCCATGAAAATAACTAAGAGTTTATACAAGGACTTGTATACCATTAACATTAGAGTAGGTAGGATGGGAGTCAGGTGAGAGCCTTCAAAGGCCATGAATCAATGATTCAGCTGGGTGATTAAAAGGGTCAGGAACAAGAGGGAGGAGACAGCATTCAAAATAATTTTTTTTTTTTTGCAGTTTTTTGGCCAGGGCTGGGTTTGAAACTACCACCCTCGGCATATAGGACTGGCGCCCTACTCCTTGAGCCACAGACGCCACCCCATTCAAAATAATTTCTTTGCCTCTCCTAACAAGAGAAGTATAGAATTCTGCTCCAAAGAAGGAAATCTGCAACTCAAGGAAATGCTTTTAGAAGAACAAACAGAATGAGTGCTCTTTAACACACATATAAGTCATATAAGGCTATAACACACATATAATCATATAAGGCTATAACACACATATAGTCATATAAGGCTATAACACACACATAGTCATATAGGGCTATAACACACACACGTGCATATACATACACTCAGGCTGAAATATCTTAGTTATGAAAACCTCAGAAAGGTCACTTTACTTCTTAAAAAAAAGCAGCATTATAACAATAAAAAATCTCTCCAATAATGCTTTTTTTCTAATGATACAATCTCTGAAGGCATTAGGATATTGCCTTTTAAAAAACTCAGGTTCACTTAAGAAATAAGGAGTAACACGAACCAAAAATGTGAGCATTTTCGTTATTATTCTTCCTGTGAGGATAAAACGTGAAAAGCAGCAAAGGCAGACATGTATCAACAGATACACTGTTATTTTGAAGAATAGTTTCCAGTTGCAAGTTTTTTCCTAAAACATGGTGTTCGAGATTAAAATATCAATTGCATCTTTTGTGGTTTCGCAGCAGCATAATCTCATGACTCCTATCACTGTCGAGCTGCCAACATCAATTTTATATTTATTTCAAGGTGACTTTGCAACATTTCATGTCTTGTATAAGATTATTGTGCTTCTTTTCAAGTGTTTTGACTAATTCTCTGGTCTCATTATACTATAATCTACCATATAGATACATGCGTTTTGAACTGGAAGGTATGTTTTTTCCATGAATGTAACCTTATAACCCTCCTAAAAATTTTAAAATACTTAAAAATTGCTGTTCTTCTCTTTCCTTTGTGTTGTCCTCTCTTCTCTTTCTTTCTCTCTCTCCTCTCCCCACAAACACATAACACAATAGACACATTTACACATGCATATTCCATTTTGCGAGGTATATGACCATAGTTGCCTCTTAATAGAATATCATTTTCAGAAATATAAATTGTACCATGGAAAGATTAAATGTTAAAAGGTTGTAGGATTTGTTCTATTTCTTACTTGGCTTACTAAGAGGATCTCAATATTTCTTTTCAAGAAATATTTTTAATATAAGAAGACACTGATTAGATTCATTTATTTATTTCTTTAGATTCATTTATTTTTTTCACTTGTTGGATTTATTTTTCTGCAGTGTCTCTGTGCTCATGGTAAACTCTGGATCTCCCCATGTATGTCCTTTTATTAGGTATATCCAGTTGATGTTCAATTATATTTTCCCACTGTAGATGAGATTTTCTCAACTTACTTACCTTAAATACCTGGCCAGTCAATAACAAGGCCAATTGCTTTGTCTGTAAACATCTCCAAATGTGATTTTCATTGACATCATACATTCAGTTGAGTCTTTTCACCCATTAACTTTTCACCTAAATGCTTACCATTTTTCAGGTCTCCAAAGGCATTTACCCCACTAAAGCCACAGATTCACCTTTAGTCCCTGATAAACATCTTAGTTGCTCACATCTGGATTTTCCTACTCATCTCCACGTCTCCTGGCGGGGTCTGCCTACTATAATGGCTAGAAAATGATGTATCCCAAATTTCTAACTTTACCAAACATTTCAGTCACTGACCACTTAGCTTTCAATGCTTTTAAGTAATAGGATCCAGTCAATCCACTCAGTGACCTCAGTTTCCTCATGTGCAAAATAGAAATACTAATGACACCAACCTAATGGAGTGGTGCCAGTTAAATGAGGATTTTGTCTAAAATTCTTGGATTCATTCTTGCCACACAGTAAACACTATAAATATTACTTATTATTATTTCAAGCCTGCTAATGTGTTTCCATAGGTTACTTATCATTCATTATCAGGCACGTACATTATTTTGATTTGTCTTCTGTCCTTTGTTATCTTAGCCTTAACTCTTCTACCTTGCATTTCTCTTTTACTGTTGTATAACTTTATACTATTTAAAATCTTTTTACGGAGCTCATTAGAACAAAATGTGAAAAAATTGTTGAAATCTCACTACCTCATCATCAATGACCGATTTTCATCAAAAAGGCAATATTTTCCTCTTATCCATTTCTTTATATAATTCACACTTTTCTATGTTTCTTCTAAGTTTTACCCACTTTTATAAACATTAGGTAACTAGAAATGTTAGTTGACTTGTTTCTCAAAGAGGTAATACTCACTCAGATGATAGAATGTGATACACATTATTTTTTTTAAATTAAACTAAAGTAATAATTATTTGGTACTAGTTGATACAATTTATTTCTGGAGAGTGCAGTATATTTTTACCTGAAGTGCTATAGGACGTGAGAAATACCAGTTCAATAATAAACTATAGTAATCCCAAAGTAAGAGCGTGCAAAAGTACCTATAAATGAGGGACTTATTCTAAAGACATAATCGATATTCTAAGTGAAGTAAGTTTCTTCCTGGTACATGAAAAATTTAACATGTGATTTCTATTTAAAAAGCACTAGATTTGTCTCCTTAAATCTTAGGATCAAAATAAAAACATATTCATGTGTGTAAGGCAAGTCATGAAAATTCAAGTTTGGTAGTGGATAATTTAAAAATTGCATAAGATTTTATAATTATGTATTACTTGTATAAAACTGGATCAAATTACAGTGTATAAAGTATGGAAAATTATGATTATTATGATTATTATTTTAAGACAGAGTTTCACTTTGTTGTCCTCTGTAGAGTGCTGTCGCATCACAGCTCACAGCAACCTCAAACTCTTGGGCTTAAACTCTTGCCTTAGCCTCCCAAGCAGCTGGGACTACAGTCGCCCACCATACTGTCTGGCTATTTTTTAGAGATAAGGTCTCACTCTGGCTCAGGCTGGTCTTGAACTCATGCTCAGGCAATCCCACCTGCCTTAGTTTCCCAAGAGCTGGGATTGCAGGTGTGAGCCTGGCCTAAGTATGGAAAATTATTTAATAAAACCTGATGAACCAAAATGATAACAGATAAAAAGAAAGAAGAGGCATTGGTTTGACTGACGAAGAAAACACACAGAGCAACAATTATTTTGTAATTCTATTTTAATTCCCCTAAATAACTTGTATAGTGCATGGATTTTAAAATATTATATAACCTCAAGTAAAAATATTTCATTCCCTTTATGCCCTGGCTATCAGGAAACTTAGAGAGAAATCTAGTGTTCAGCTACAGAAACCAAATTAGCATTCCTTATGTATACTATTTTTGCTTCCATCTTTTCTCAATGGCTCCAATTTCTATTATACACAATTATTTTATAATTCTATTTTAATTCCCCTAAATAATTAGTATATTACAAGGATTTAAAAAAATTATATGAACACAAGTAAAAATATTTTATTTCCCTTTATTCCCCGGCTATCAGGAAACTCAGAGAGAAATCTGGTGTTCAACTACAGAAACCAAATTAGCTTTCCTGTATACTATTTTTGTTTCTATCTTCTCTCAATGGCTCTAATTTCTGTTATATATGTAATTGAACTACCATACGCTATTTTTTAAAAATCCATTCCCAAATGTTTCCAGAGTCACCAAAGTCCTACTTAACTCATTCTACTTCCATCCTGTCTCTCTCAACTCGAATTCTAGAATTTTCTAGAATTCTAACAATTTAAATTCTAGCATTTTCTCCCAATTCACTTCACCCTTGCTGTCCCTTCAGCACAAAACATGTGCTTTCACTTAACCTTTGCATTTTCTATGTTCTGCCTATCATTCTCTTTCCCCCAAATGACTACATATCTTTGCCCCTTTGCTATCTTTATATTCTCTCACAATTCAACCTATCAGAGAGGTCATCTTTGACATCTTATAATGTAATATGTAATCTATATCTACATAGATATATCTCAATTTTGAGAAACACAAAAATCAACAAACAAAATCTGCATGGACAAAAACAAATGAAGCCTTCCCAGCAACACCCATAAGCCAAGCAAACTGAAATTTGCATGGGTGAGTCAGAAAGGACACCGTCAACGATTTTTCTTCAAAGTGAAGTAAGGAACCATAACACAGGCTATCTCAAAACTTTCATAATAAAGTACATATAGATATGGATAAAAATACATATAAATGTAATTGCTTTTCCACATACATGATATGCTCTTGTCCCTAGTATATTATTTTTCTTCATAATGTTTTTCACTTCCTGAACTACAAGCTCCTTTACAGTTATGACTTCCTTGTGTGTTCATTGGTTTGTTTTACTCCACTCTATTAGCAGTGCCTTGGACACAGAAGACACCAAATATTTGTTGAATGTGAGAATAATTAAATCATACAAAATATAGACAAACATATGATATACACTAATGAATTATTATAGGAAAAATGTTGTAAATTCAAAAATAGCAAATGCCATAGTGTCTTGTCTTTCAGGATACCAAATAACATCAAGCTAGTTACAAAACAAAAGTTATAAAGTCCAATTTAACTTTGTCTCCTCCCCAACTCAGTTTAATTTAAATTCCTTTCCAATTTTACTTTCCTGAACTTTGAATCATTCCAGAGAAGAAATGATCCAAAATAAATGTTTCCTGGTTTAGAATTAGCATGGTTGTTAGGAAAAATAATGCACTTCTCACAAGTAAGATGGGATTGTGGTGGCTCAAACCAAGCCAAATGCCAAGGTAAAATGAAGTGATTCTCATTAAAAGGCTTGTGTTTTCTGATGGGGGATTTTGAAGTCCTAAGATTTTGTAATAACATTATCTGTTATAGGGGATTAGGCAAACAACAGCCAATTAAACTGCTGGACAATAGCCAAGGTATTACTGCTGACACAAATAGGATGTAAGTATCAAAGGAAGCTCCTGGTTTTATATGAACACTCTTCTTTTTCCTAGAGGAAAGATTCTTATTTTTAATAATACAAGGAAGATAAATAAATCTTACTATTTTATACATCATGCAGCAAAAGGAATGCAAGAACAATACTTTAAAAGAGACCTGAAAGGAAAAGGAAATGGTCTCGGTTGTTAGTTCTAAATGCTAAAAGGGAATGAGAGGCCTTGAAAGACTGATACTTTCAGCACAAAGTAAACTGTCCTTCTGCAAACTTCACAAGCCTTACTTAGTTCAGTGGTTTAACGTTTTCTTCATTTTTCTGAAAGGTGGGAAAAATAGATTAGGATAGCCCATCCTACTCTCATTCATTAACTCACATATCCCCAGGATGCCCATTAAATATCTTTAACTTTTTGCTAAACTTTTTTTTGTTGTTCTTGTTCCTGTTTCTCAGTTGTGATTTTCTTTGTTAACACCTGTTAGGATTTTTTTTTCCTTAAGTGGCATGGAGAGTATAAGCATCAAGTGTGGTGGTAAGGAAATGAAGGCCAATGAAAGAGAAGAAAGTGATTTTCCCAGTAAACAAGATGTAGTTTGAGGTACATTAAAGAAAGAATTGAATTGAATCACAACCAGAGCTTACCTATCTATGTCAGTTGATACATAATTTTCTAAATTATTACATTGAAAATCACTTAAAGACTTTGAGTAAAGAAATATATAAAATGATGTGTACCAATTAGATAAAACATTTTGATTTAAATTGGGTAATGATTGAAAATTCTTTTATCTTCCTTATACCATTTCTTTATTTCACTGTTTTGGCAATTGGTATCTTAAGTTAAATATACTTTTCAAACATATCACTTAGTATTAATGAGGAAAATTAGGCCACTGGGGCCTTCTAATTATACTAAAATGTTCTCTTGTATTCCTATAAGATTTTGACTTGTTCTCTACTCTTTTCATACTCTGAAACCCATTTTCACTGTTGTAATCTATAATTGCTATAAGTAATATATATTTTGATCGTCATTATTCTGAATACAGAATGTGAGTCAGATTCGTGTATTGCTTAATAATTGGAAAATGGTTAATAACTTAGACTCTGATGTAAAAAATTCTAAAAGGTGACATAGCGTGCTGTCAGAGTTAATGGGATGTAAACGATATATTATACTGGATTACTGCATTTCTGGGTTACAACATCCTCTTCATGATCATTTAAGAATATTAATCAGGCAAAAACTATCAAATTGCTCAGTTTGATGTCAAAATATCTGTGAAACTTTTCCTTCCTCCTGTTTTGTGTTCACTATTATCAGATTCCTAATACAACAAAAATAATTCCACCTCAATGCACTGTTTTATTTCCAGACAAATTAATTCTTACAATATATATTTTCCTCTAATCCTTTTAGTTTTTACTTTTCATTAGCCAACTATATATTAAGATGTAAACTTTAAAATGTATGAAAGTGTATAAATTGAAAAGTAAATCTTTATCTTACTCCAATCTCCCAAGACAATGAATCCCCCCACCCCAAAAGGCAACCTTTCAATCAAGTGTAAACAAGCCACAGACATTCTATGATCAACAGTGTGTGTGCAGGTATGGGCATATGAACATTTTGTTCTCCAAGCAATAGCATAATATACCCATTGTTTTGAATCCTCTGTTTTTTTTAAATTCAACAACATCTTTTTTGAGATCTTTCCATAATAATCCATATAGAATAGTCTCTTTCTTATGTGGATGAAATATAACTTTCCTGACCAGTCCTCTATTGATTCCTATTTAAGTAATTTCCAATCTTATGCAAATCAAAAAACAATGACTATACACACACACACACACACACAAACCATGATGGCATGAGTGAGTGTATCTGCAAAGCAAATTCAAGATTTGCCCAGAATATGTGTCATTTTGTTTTTGATGGGTACTGCTAAATTGCTCTGCATACAGGCTTATTATTAATTAAACTCACATTGACAATGTATGATCACCTAATTCTCCACACCCCTGCCATTTTTTAACTTAGTTAACCTAATGAGTGATATTTTAATACTTATTTAAATTTCTTTTTATTACAAAAGAGGTTGAAAATATTTTCATGTATTTCAAAGCCCATTCCATGTCCTTTCCTCTGAATGTCCTATTAACATCAATCACACAAACATTTTTGTATTGAGTTATTGGTGTTTTCTTGTTGATTCATAAAAGACTTTTTTTTTTAATAATTTTATTGAATCATAATTCTGTACATTGGTACAATCATAGGGCACGATTCATATACATTCAGAAATGTTTTGATCGTACTGTTACAGATAGCCTTCATGGCATTTTCTTGATCACTATATAAAGACATTGATACTCTTCGCTTTAATAAATAAATAAATATCCACATCTGTTCATGCTTAAACTAAAAATAATGAGTGCATTGTTTAGTGATGGGCCCTCTGAAAGATAACACAGCAAGCTTCATTTTTTTTCTTAAACAAAATGTTAAAGCAAATTATCTCCTATATAAAGAATTCTATAAATTTAAATTACTCATTTTTTAGAGGATTAGAGAGAGGAAGTATAATATGTGGCTGAATACACGTATATCATTCTCATGTTTTAAAAAACATTTCCAAAAAGAGACTTCTCAATTAATTTGCTAAAGAATGGAGCCAAAAGTACAGATGCACGTTTTTGACTAATAATAACTATAAACAATAGCAAATTTAAAAATATAGAATAGGCCCAGGAGATTTCTACACATCCTAATGGTTCCAGCCTGGTAGTCAATGAATTTTTATCAATATAATTGTATGTAATAAATTTGTTGAATGAAAATATCATTGTAGGTAAATTTGTTGCTTATGGCAACAGGTTTAGGTTGGACCTACCTACCTAAAAGAGCCAGACATCAATTCAGCAATTGTTTGGTTTCTGTCACACATAAAATTTATGTATTAAGCAGTAAGAACAAAAAGAATGAAGGATAAGACCCTACACAATATTTCAATGTCTCAAAAACAGGTGAGATATTGAAAAGAGAAATTTAAAAGCCTCTCTCTCATGGCTTTACTGACCTTTTTTTTAAATTTCTAGACCATGGCAAACTGCTTTGGATTCCAGAACCCTCAGATCTTTCTTCTCATAGAAAGATTCCTCTCCAACTTTACCAAGGCAATTCTTCTGAGGTTAGGTCCCAATACCACCCAGCTGGGTAGGGCTTTCCTTGATATAAGGTTAGGTCCTAGAAATAGATACCCTTCCAGATCTATTTGCCTTTCTTAGTAGTACCCAGCACAGTTACAGTGCATTGTAATTCAATGTATTTTTCAAAGGCGAGAATCAAGGCTGTGTTCTAAGTGCTATACATATTGTATCTATCTGCTCACATGCTGGATTCTCAAAAAATATGTATACAAAAAATATATATATACACCTACATGTGAAGTGAATAGTGTATCCTGCAGAAATTTCATAGTTCTCATTTTATTTAATTGTATGAAATGGCATTCTTACCATTTATACTAGGAAAAAAGAAATTCTATAAAGTATTTGTTCATGGCCAGGTATTTATAAAGTGGCACTGCTTGTATTTTATATAAATTTCATCCTTCTAACACTATGTTGACTTATTGTTGATTTAATAATTATATAATAAATTTCTTCACAAAATAAATATTTTCCTAGTCTTCTGTCCACTTTTTTGTCTATAAAGTGTCTACATGTCTTTTATGGATAAGTCATTTGCACTAAACATAGACCCACCCTACTTTTAGAAATGCAATAATGCCTCCTTGTTAAGAATCAATTTTAGTTAATGCATTTACTCCAGTAAAAACCCTAACAGTGTGAAGTTTTATCTGTATGAACTTCATGTAAAATATAGTTTGTTATGAAGATTGAATAACTGTTTAATATTGGGTTTTAATGATTGCACTTATAGAATGGAATAGTTACTAACAAGAACACTCAGAGAAATAGGAATGATTATACACCTCAATTTTTATGGTAAAATGCTTATTTATTTCAGAAGTAAATTTTTAGATTTTAGTGTTTTCTGTTGCAAGCCAACATTCCTTTGGGGAAAAATGATGACATTTTCAAAAAATGTAGAAGTTTTTACATTGTGTTGATGCTAAGAAAACTAGCAAGCCTAAATTTACTGTGAATATAATATATCTCCTAACAAAATAATGAATTATAATCATTGTACTAATGGAGGTGAAAAATATCAGCATTCCAGAGCATGAAGTGAAAATTACTCAAGATATTGCGAAATTAAAATACCTCACACTGTTCCTTTAGAAGACACTCCTTGACAAGGCATAATATATTTCACAGATTAATTAATCTTTTAAAGCATTATTCTGAAGTGTGAGTTGATGGTCATCAAGTGTAAGTTAGCAGATATTTCACAAATAAGATCTTTGTTTGCACATGTAAAGGAACTCTGCCAGCCATAGCTTCACTTAGCCCATAGAAATTTATTTATTTTTTCTTTTTTAAAGAGGCAATTCCTGCACAAGCTGGATGCTTAGAGAGGGGCTGAGGAGGGATAGTTCAAGGACGGGTTCCTAGAGGAAAGATCACCTTGACCGAGACTTAAAGGTGGAGAGACATTGACCCTTAGAGAGGGCCAGGGCCTCCCACAGGAAACTGTTTCCAAGGAGCCCTGGACAATTAACTTGTGGGAAATAAACCTCATTTATTCCATAGAGAATTACAAATTAAATAAGAGTTTGTAACTCATCACACCATATTCATCTAAGAAAGAAGAAAGAAACAAAAATAAAAAATGACATTTACACAGATCTATCTTGTGCTCACTCACAAAGCTTCCTCATGGTGTGTGCCCAGCTCTCCAAATTCAATCTCTTTCTTAGTCTAGATGAAATGCTTACTTGAGTTCAGTTAATGCTCATTCTATTTTTAAAAGCTTCAGGCTATTCATGCTTTCACTAACTTTTTTGTACAACTATAATAAAGAGATATTTTTATTTGCTCAAAAACAGTAGGATAACTGATGAAATAATAATTTAAAGCAAAATAAATAGAGCCATAAAAGTCAGAGGTAGCATATAGAAATGAAAGGCATACATTTGTACACCATGGCCAGTCATTTTCTCAAGTCTTATAAAGGAAAACAGTGATAAGCAAGGGAAATACAGCAAATTGAGTGCTCTAATCTATTTGCGAGGGCTTTCAAAGAACACAGCAGCCAGGACATAAACAGCCAGATCCCAGCAATGTACCTTCTAAGAGGGCAAAAAACAAAGAAAAACAACTATCAAGTGCGAAAGGTAAATACTCAAAAGACTCCTTTTACCTACAGATCTACAAATACCACTGAAGTGGAGTCAGATGCTTGGCATTTCTGTTCCTACTTGACTCCACTCCAGTGCAATACATTAAGGGAATGTGGAACAGGCTCGATGCCGATTCTGCAGGATGGCAGGGCACTTACGGCAGCCAGGCCTAGTTGTTGAGTGCTCTGGGCCATTCACTGGCACAGGGAGACACAGTCTATGGAAATGACCATGGAGCTCATCAACTCAAAAAGAACGCAGAGAATTTAGACTGAGTTCAGGGTAGAATGACAACAATAATGGAGACCTCTAAGGAAACATTAAATAGAGTCATTAGCCTGGAGAAATCTGAGAAGCTACATATTTATCGATCTTTAAACAAATTATGGCTTATCCCTCAAAGGAAAGTACTCCATACTTTTTACTCCATTGGGTATCACAAAAAGGAAATGAATTTAAATTGCACTGTGAGATATTTAAGTTAGACATAAAGAGATATTTCCAGGTAGAGAGAGAGAGGGAGAGTGGTTTAGAAATTAACTTTCTCCGGAGGTCGTTAAATGTGTGCCATTTTCACTGGGTTAAACCTAATGTGCTCTAATTTTATATTACATATTCCCTTAGTGCTGTTCTAGTGCTGCCCTGTTATTTTGTCATTAGAACAAATTATATTTTTATTATGATGAGATATATTTGCTTGACTGAAGGCCTTTCACTCCCTTTTTTAAATATGTGTATAAAATAGAAAAAATAAAATTGAAATGGCTTGTGCCGGTCCAGTATATTTTTCTTTGTTCTTTTTTGGAAAGATGTTTCGGGAACATGCTTATCTCCACATTGATTTTTCACTTAGGACAGTTTGACGGTTCTTAGGAAGATTGAAATCTGGAAGAAAATAAAATAATATTCTAAAATACTCATTAAAGCAGTTTTATAAACAGCTTTAAAACATTTCCTATAGCCCCAAATGTGGTGGGTCTGGGGAGGCTCACTGTACTGTGGCCCCTCCCACGATGGGTATGGCTCCGGTTTCTCTCCTTTTTTTCCAGCAAGCCAGATCACCACACTGCCAAGGCAGAGCCACAATAAAACAATAACAATATATTTTTTTTATTTTATTTGCAAATGGAGACTAAATTTTGTCCAAGTCATGTTATTACTGGGCCCAAATATGATAATACAGGGAGAAAATAGAAAACCTTAGACTAGTCAAACAATTCAATGAATTCTGCCCCCCAAACACTTCTTACTTCAACATTCCAAATTGAACTCTCTCCCTTGTGTGAAGATTAGTCTTCATACAAGATTTTAGAGGGAATATTCTAAATATATAATGTAGGTTGAACCATTGATGCTACTTAATTTGTATCTTTGAAACTGCACTCTGGGAGGCCAAGGCAGGTGGATTACTTGAGCTCAGAAGTTTGAGACCACCCTGACCAAGAGTGAGATCCCATCTCTACTAAAAATAGAAAAACTAGCCAGCCACTGTCATGTGTGTGTGTAGTAGTCCCAGCTACTCAGAAAGCTGAGGCAAGAGGATTGCTTGACCAAGGAGTTTGAGGTTGCTGTGAGCTACAGTAACACCAAAGCACTCTACCCCAGGGCTACAAAGTAAAAACTGGTCTCAAAAAGTTAAAAAAAAATCTTTGAGACTAACTCATGTGTCATCTTGACAGTTATTTAAAAGATTAGTTTCTCAAGTTATAAATAAATAAATACCTGTAGTTGGATTCTCCATATGAAAGCCACAGCCACATGTGGCTATTTAGATATAAATTAATTAAGATTAAATTAAATAAAAAATCCATTTCCCTAGTCACACTAGCCACATTTCAAGTGCTCAGTTGTGGCATGGGCCTAATGAATACCATATTGGGTAGCACAGAAATAGGATATTTTCAACATCACATAAATTTGCATTGGACAATGCTGGCTTAGAAGTGACATGAAACATTTTTCATATGCTTTTATTTTATTCATTATAATCTAAGTGCGTAATGTGGATCATAGTTTATCAAAATATTGTTCTTACGTCTATATGAAATCACTTGAATTTGTTAACAAAGTTCTACTCTAGTCTGTGTAATAAGCTGAGCAACCTTATACGTGACTTAATTTATGCACTCATTTATCCAACAAGTATTTCCTGAGCATGACCCCTGTTCAAGGTATGCTAATGAGGAGTGGATGGACAGCTACGCCCTAAGAAAATTCCCTGAACTTGTGGAATTTAACCCTAATGAGGGAAGAAAACTGTATGCCCAAACAATTTATAATATAATATCACAAGCTATTAAATAATTACTACAATAAAACTTAGGCAGGATGAAGAGTAGGGATAGCCTCTCTGAGATTTGGGACTGAAGCCGTGCTTATATTCCTACAGACGCGGAGTTCACAATCCTTCAGACCACCTCCGAATTCCTCAGCCTCACGTCTGCATCTCTGCATCGTTTGGATACCTGTTCCTCCCCAATATTGCTGCGCAAATTAACTCCATACGGGCTCTGACTAACTTCACACAGACAGAATACCCTGGAAATCGTCATATACCTTTTCGCCTCCTGCTTCACCCTGGTGATGCTGAGACATCAAATACTTCCCAAATTACTTGGTACCCACTCATGTAAAATCTGGAAACACAGAGGAGTCGAAGCCTCAAGGTGACTATTTCACCACTAGCAGGTGGGAGCTGAGGGATAAATTACTCTTCCTCATCCACAGTGAAAACGCTGAGACACAACCTCTTCTGACCACAGGAGATGGTGGCGGGCATTGGCGCACAGGAGCCCGCCAGCTCTGCAGCACGGTCTTTGCTCATTGGTTTCACTCTTTACTCTCTGCTTGTGTCTCTCTTATTCAGCCTCTCTTCTCCTTGCTCCTGCATCCCTAGGATTGCACCTTCTAATCATATAACAAGAATTAAACCTTTGCTTTCTGAGAAACCCAGAAAAAGCTATAGCGGAAAGAGCCTCCTTAACAGAGGGGATAAAGAGCTCCGAGTTCTTGAGCGAGGCAGGTGCTTAGATTCTTGAGACACAATGAGTTTCTTCATTGTCGGTTTTCATGTTTATGACGGCTGAGCAAGTTAGCACTGTCTATAATTATCGGTGGCTCTTATACATAACATATGAACATATGTATCCTGCACATTTATTGATAAGATTGCATCTGTTTTACTATTTTTAATTTTTTCCAAATTTCTTCTTTTTGCAATTTTGTAATTGTGTAACAAGACATGTTATGGAGTCTCCTGGGGTCTTTTACACATAATGATTGCTTAATAAGTAAGTCTTGACTAACTGGCCTACTGCTCTTGTGCAACTCTGCTTTTAACATTTGAATGAGTTCGTTTTCTTTTTCTACTGACCTAAAAGGTCAAGGTTTTCTGAACTTTATAAGCATATGCATTCCCTGCAACAGTGATTTTCAACAGGTATGCCATCCAACAGTGATTTTCAACTTGGTACACTGGTGTGCCAAGAGAGGATTTTAGGTATGCTGTGAAATTTTTTTTTTTTTTGAGACAGAGCCTCAAGCTGTCACCCTGGATAGAGTGCAGTGGCATCACAGCTCATAGCAACCTCCAATTCCTGGGCTCAAGCGAGTCTCTTGCCTCTGCCTCCCAAGTAGCTGGGACTACAGGCGCCCGCCACAACGCCCGGCCATTTTTTGGTTGCAG
>CAUYON010018558.1:0-16388 GCA_963573935.1 Arctocebus calabarensis
AATGTCTTTATATAGTGATCAAGAAAATGCCATGAAGGATATCTGTAACAGTACGATCAAAACATTTCTGAATGTATATGAATCGTGCCCTATGATTGCACCAATGTACAGAATTATGATTCAATAAAATTATAAAAAAAAATACAAACCAAATAATAGAAACTCCTCACTCCCTCACCTCACGTTAAAATTTTCTAGTGAATTCATTATTCCCCTACCATTGAACCCCACACCTCTAAAATGACATCCAAGACCCTCCATACCAACACCTGCCCGCACCTCTGATCCCATCTTTCCCTTTTGCCCTCTGCATTCTAGTCAAACTAAAATGTCTGTTTCCACACCGGCCTTTACACTTGCTATTTCTACTGCCTAACAAGTTCTTCTATCCTCACATCACTAACTAATTCCCACTTGCCTTTCAGATCACTACTCAAACACCACTTTCTTAAGAAAGTCTTTCCTGACCCCCCGAGTTTGAGGTCAAACCTCGGGGTCAACCCCCAACTCTGCTTCTTTTCTTCAGTACTCACTCTCCCCAAATTGGGTCCTAACTTATTTCAGTTTGGTTGTCTATTCGTTACTGTGACTCTGATTACCATCAGTCCTCCTTGCTAGACTCCAAACTGTAGGAGCTTCCAGGCTGTGTCTGCTCGGACTCACCATGGCACCACCCCTGTCCCCTACCCCCACCCCTCAGCTGGCACAGCTGGGGCATTCTGAACAGTTGTCACCTGCTAAATACAAAGAAAATCCAGAATAAATCTGCGCATGTGAATATTGATCCCTCCCACGCTTGTGGAGTCACGTGGGTGCTCCAATGGCAGCCCTATGGAAGTGCTATGGCAAACATTTACTAGGCGCTGGGAATGAGTTCACATCAGTGACAGCAGGAGAGAACTAAGCACCGGTAGGGGATGTTGGAGCCCATATAGGGAAACAGGGAAGAAAGGGAAGCCTGGGGACTCTGACACTCCCGGCGTCAAATGGCAGGAAGGTCCAAGAGCTCTGATGTGGGGAACCCATGGGACACAGTCAGGAACAACTCAGTTTGACACCAAAAGCCCTGCGTCAACCCTCAGCTCTGCTTCTTTACTAGATTTGGGACAGATTAAAATTAACCTCTCTGTGCCTCGTTTCATCATCTGTAAAGTGGAAATAAAAGTGAATAAGTCCCTCACAGGATAAAGATAAAACCCAAGATGAGTTTACATGAAAAGCTGTTGCAATAATGTTCACGGTGTGCCGTAAGCGGCTCTAAACATTTTACACGCTGTAGCTCATAGAATCCTCACCACGTCCTTATCAGGCAAGTCCTGCTAACATCCCCATTTCACAGACGAGGAAGCTGAGGCTTAGAAGTGAGCAGAGGGTCGCACTGCTAACAGGATGTGGATGAGGGATTCGAGTTTGTGTGCTTTTGTTCCAGAACCTGTGCTTGTTATCACTCAAGGTCATTCAACAAGTCCCAGGTGATGTCATTGTTAAGGCTCTCAGCCCTCTCCAAGGTCAGCTAGGTCTCCCTCCTTCCTTCCTGACTGCATAATTTTTTCTTAGCCAAATAGTAAGTTACAGCTCTGTGTCCTCAGATTGCCTCTGTCATTTGCTCTCTACCTGACCAAAAGCAAGGAGGTCACCTTTCTGAAACTCAGGGTTTCCCTTTCCATAAAATGAGCCTAACAGTTTGTGCCACCTTCGCAGGGTCCCCATGAGGAATAAAACTGAGACTTGTTGGGACAGCACTTTGTAAGTTGACAAGCAATGCCCAGACTGAAGGGGCTACAGGCAGGGCACTGCCAGGCTTGAAGAATGTGGACACAAAGGACCCAGGTGGCCATCAGGGTGGGACGGGACTCTTACGGACTGGGCCACCCCCACTCAGAGGCCGCCTTGTTTATGCAACAACCAACTCATTCTGAAACCCAACAGGCTGCCATCAGCCCTCAGAGCAGGCCCAGACACCACTTTCCTGGCTGCTTCATTGGCTTCAGTTGTTTTTTTTTTTTTTTTTAAGGGGGTTTTGGCAAGAAATGTTGTCCCTAAAATTTTAAGCAGTTTGTTTTGCTTTCTTCTTTTCTTCCCCTTGATTTTTTTTCTTTGATTGCCTGTAACTTCAAACAATGGTGTCATTTACAGGCTCCAAGCAGCCTCCTGCCAGGGGTCACACACTGAGCTCTGCTTTCCAAATTGCTGGCTGCTGCCACTCTGACTCTGAAACCGCAGCCCTCCTTTGAGGTCAGGTCATGTGGCATCTGAGGGCTTCAAGGCCTTGGCGTAGCAGTGTGGGCTGACCAGGATTCGGATTTTGTATTTTAAACTCATCTGTTGTTTTTAAATGCCAATGGCACATCTTTCCCTTTCCTCTTGATGTGTCTCTAAGGTTCTCAGTGTCCAGCTCTATGACACTAAGCCTCCCACTCCTGACTCCAAATCCTGAGAGACTTGGTAAATAAGGTTGGCCAAGGTTTTCTGCACTGAGAGGTAAAGAGGCTCAAGGCTGAGGGGAACATCAGCATATGTAACACATGGTTTCTACCCTCCTAGATTTCCCAGACTAATCAGGACACTTCATGTTAAGACAATTTTGGAGAGAAGTCGCATTAAACTCCATCAGTCGTTTACACTAGAGTATGAATTGGCTACTTAGCAGATCTGATGGTGAAGAGGAAAAGATAAGACTTTATGGGATAAAATACCATTGAAGGTGAAAAGGGAGTAGGAATAGGTACACACTGAAAATGAACTTTACTTTTGTCTTGAATTTGCCTTGAACTGGGACCACGTCACTGTTTGACTCCAGGAAGAAGATAACTTCCAAGAGACTACCATGCTGTTTATGAGACTGTTCTTTATGTACTTCATTTAACAAATTTTATATAGTGCTTCTATGTGTTTAGGGGCAATTCAAAGCTCTTTACAAATAGAGACTAATTTAATCCTTACAACAACCTTATTAGATAGATGATTTTTATTATAATCTTCATCTTAAATATGAGGAAACTGAGGGACAGAAAAATAAAGTAGTAGTGTGCCAAAAGTCATAGAACTTTAGAGTGGTAGAACTGGAATTCAAATCTGGGAGTCTGGCTCCAAAATCCATGCTACTAATCTCTATCTTGCAATAGCAAAAAAGTACAAAGCCATTTGTATAATTTTATTCTTTGGGGGAAAAATGAATAAACTTTTGTGATGAGAAAGTCATTTTCAACATTTGACTTTAAAAATTCAACTTAAAAGGCATTATCAAGACTGTCCAAACCAAAAGCCTGAGACTGGCTAATCAACTTGATGAAAATATTCCTTAATTCACCTTTTTGACTCATTCCATCAGTATTTCCTGGGTCCAGACACTGAGGAGACACAATTGTGAACAAGACCGTCTGGCCCTGCTGACCCAGAGCTCTTTGCCAGGACAGTAGTCAAACCCCAGCAGGTAGTCGCTGGTACACTCAGGTGGCAGGTGCCAGGTGCAGCCTGGCTGGGGGACAAAGCTGCATCTAACACAGACATGAGGTTGTGGTTGGGGGTGCTATGGGTAGGATCAGAGAAGTAGCATCTAAGCTGATGGCTGACATCAGAGGAAAGTCACTTAGATGCCAAGACAGGGGCAGATTGAACTGGGAAGTGGAAAGAGCATGTGCAGAGTCTCAGAGGCCCTGGACAGCCTGGGCTGTCAGAAAACAGAAGTTGAGTGAGGCTAGTGGGAAAAGTGTTGGAAGGTGAGTGGTGGGAGCTGAAGGTGGACAGACAGCAGGGCTGGACACCAAGGGCTCACACAGACCCCAATGCAGACTCTGGATTTACACTGAGATCAAGAAGAGTGGGCCAGGGGAGGTGTGGAAGGATTCGTAAGCCAGGAAAGGCCAAATAGAGACAACTTGAGCAAGAGAGGACCAGGAGGCAGTGCTGTCTTCCAATAACTGAAGGAGGGAAAAATGGCACATCGCTTCCCTAAATGGGGCTCTAAATTTGTGGATTGATTTATAGGCTGCTGAATCTGATTACTTGGTATGGACTGAATATTTATGTCTCCACAAATTCATATGTTGAGGCCCTAATCTCCAATGCAGTGATGGGAGGAGAAGTTTTGGGGGAGTAGTTCAGTTTAGATGAGGTTGTAAGTGTATAGCCCAAATAAGAGGAGATCTCTCAATCCACCTTGTGAGGATATAGCCTGAAGATAGCCTTCCTCAAACCAGAAAGAGAGCCCTCACCAGGAACCAAACCTACCAGCACCTTGATCTTGGACTTCCCAGCCCCTAGAACAGTGAGAGATAAATGCCTATGGTTTAAGTCACCTAGCCTATGGTACTTTATTAGTCAGCCTGAAATGACTAAGACAACCTCAAGTTAAATCTAACAGTTTATCTAAGATGTTGGAGCCCAGGAAGCTACCATTCCTCCTTGAAACAATACAGAATGTGCAAAGAAAATGCGCTAATAAAAGAAATAATCTCCTATTATTTAGGAGAAGCCAAAAGAAAAAATCTTTAGGTGACAGACCAAAATATATTTGCTCCTAGCCAACTTTCATTTCCTCAGGCCCTATCAGTTCATGACAAAAATGAAGACACATGGGGACATCGTAACAGAAACTATGAAATGCCTGTGGCTTGCCCCACCCCTGCCAGGGATATGCTGGAACCTCAGCCCTTCCTTTCAGAATCAAGGAGGCCTTGGGGAGTCTCCCATACCCAAGATAGCTCTCCCCTTAACTCTCTGAAGCCCTCTCGCCTTCCCGCTGCCCTCTACTGATGTTACCTGTCACTTCCCGGGGGTTGGGGGCGCCATCATTCTTGAAGACTGCTCACTCTGCCAGCATCTGTGCTCACACCTCAGGGCCTCCGACACAGACCTGCTTGTTTGCTGCTCTTTCTTCCACACTGTATGTAAGTCCTTTGCTATTGAAAATGCTTTGATGCGGTCATGAAGCTGAGCAAACCCACCGTCTTAGATTTTTGCATCTAGACACGGTTCCTTCATGCCCCAACAAACCTTACTTCAGTGCTTGCCAAATGCCAGGCCCTAAGCACAGAGATATAAGCTAGTCCTGATCCTCAAAAAGAACCTCATTTCATCGGGGGGGGAGAAGGCTCTTGTGTTGGGCTCTCCCTTTGAGCAGCTCCTTAAATCCAGGCAGTGGAACAAGGAGGATATTGCCAGGTGAATGTTGAGGGGATAGTACTACAAGAAAAAAGAGAATGCAAGGTGTGGTCTCAGCCTGGCCTGCCATGAGGGCAGATCTTCCCCTTTAGGGGTAGGGAGAGTATAGCGCACGTCATGCTCCACCTTGAGCTGAAAGATAGCAACAGTAGCAACAGGCGTGATCGTAACTGTAGTAATGGCTAGTGTCACCAAGCCCTCACTATGTTCAAAACCATCTCTCCCCAGTAGAATTCTCTCTGATGACGGAAATATTCTGGATCTACACTATCCAAAATAGAAGCCACTGAGCATTTGACATGTGGCTGGCACAATGGAAGGTTCTCAATTTAATATTAGCTCGTTTGCGCCAATTTAAATTGTCACATGTGACAGTGGCCACCATGTTAGCACAAGACAAGATATTACTAAGTGCCTTATGAGTAATAAATTAATTCTACCCATAAACAAGGAGATAAGCATGATTATCATCTCCATTGTACTTTTTTTTTGAGACACAGTCTCACTTTGTCACCCTCAGTAGAGTTCTGTGGCATCATAGCTCACAGCAACCTCAAACTTTTGGGCTCAAGTGATCCTCTTGCCTCAGCCTCCCAAATAGCTGGGATTAGAGGCACCTACCACAACATCAGGCTATTTTTTAGAGATGGGAGTCTCGCTATTGCTCAGGCTGGTCTTCAACTCCTGAGCTCAAGCAATTCACCTTCCTCAGCTTCCCAGAGTGCTAGGATTACAGGCATGAGCCACCCCACCCAGCCTCGTCTCCGTTATACTGTGTAGAAACTGGTCCAGAGAGGTTAAATAACTTGTCCAAATCAGTCAGCAAGGATGAAGTCAAGACTCACTTCACAGAAGTCTAACCCCAGAAAGAAGAAATGATTCCCACATCATACATCCAGTCACTCATTCCAGAACCACATATTTATTGTGCCTTTTGTGAGGATAGGAAAATACATGGGACAGGGTCCCTGGACTCAGAGAACAGACAATCTATGGAGGGAGACACACGAACCAAAGGAAGCCTCCAGGTCAGCTCATGGTGCTAGGGAGGGGTCATCAACCTTGCATTGGGGTGTTGGAAGGGGGTGAAGATGAGCAAAATTCTCTAGCTCACAAGCCCTTCCTCTTTGCTGGGCACTGGCCCTGTCCCCCAGCTCTCCTCTCCCAGTGGGCAGCACCCCTCCATGATGAGGAGTGTCTGTGAGGACATCTGTGAAGATACAGGAGGCAGGGCAGGGAGGGGGATCAAGTCACCCTCTCCCATAAGGACACTCACTCAGAAACCTCCCCGACACGCCCACACCTATCCAAGCTGGACCCTGGTAAAGCCACTTGGACCGTGGCTTCCACAGTGTCCCACACGAGCATCCCCCAGTGCTCAGAGCAGCCTCTACCAGAGCTGTGGGACTTTAGAGTTGACTCGGCCACCACTCAAGACCCAGCTCCCCACATGCTGGCCCAGTGACCTGTAGCAAGACTTTTTAAACTTCCTGAGCCTCAGTGTCCTTATCTGAAAAGCTGGGACCATAATATTGACTTCTGGGTGTGGTTGTGAGCATGTGTGAAGGGCCTGATCCACCATGGGCATTTCACAGATGGCCGCTATTATTCTGAACAGTTACCAATAAAGCTTAAAGGAGGCCACATCGCTTTGCCCCTCTGAGCTTCTTGCCAGGCCACTAAGACAGAGGAAGAGATCCAGAGGGGTGGAAGGAACGTGTGAGTCAGTGCTGGCCACCTGGGACCTTAATCACTCACATCTGTAAAACTGGAGCGGTCCGTGCCCCTCTGGGTCTCTGTTTCCGCATCTGGAATAGGAGAGTGCTGGGCTGGACTTGGGCCTCTGCTGGGGCAGGGATTAAAATGAGCAAAGACCCACTGTGGGCCGCCTGCCGTCTCATCCCTGCTGGTGGCTGCAGGGGCTCTTCTCGGGTCATCTGTGTTCACCAGAAGATGTCTGGACATTTAGTAAGATATCTTTAATTACAGAAAGGTAGTAACTATCTGCACCTTTTAATCATATCAAATACTATAAAATTTAACAAAGATCTTTAAGCAGAGTCCAGTCTAACCACTGCCATTTTGGTGTCTGCAGCCAGATGGCCTCCCAGGGCCGCCCAGCCCTGACATGTGGCGATTCTGCTCCTCCGGCCTCGGAGACACTGCCGCTCCACTCCTGCTGCCTCCTGGGCTTGGTAACTGAGAAAACACATCTTTCAGGTCCCCTTTTCAGTTCCTTTCCCTACATGCGTCACAAACCTATGGGGTCTCAGAGGATGTCCTGTTCAGTGCCAGGCCTCTCGAAACCCTGCCGAAACACTTTCTGGCAAGTTCTCCTTGCATTTCCAGGAGCCTCTGCACCTCTCGGTTCCCAGTTCCAGTTGGTGACGACTGATTTTCTACACTGACCTCACCCCCCCGCTGCACCCAGCGGAAAGGGTTGATGAAATAATCATTTCAGCCGCTCTGCGGGAGAGCAGGTGTCAAAGCATGCTGTCGATATTTACCTACTTGGTCTCTGTGGCAACCCTCTGAGATAGGCACTGTTGCCATCATTGTTTTGCAGATGAGAACAGTGAAGTCCAAGAGGCTAAGTAACATGCCCAGGGTCACCCAGCTAGTAAACGGCACTGATGGGCCCAGCTGGTCCAGGCCCAGAGTCCCCAGACTACGAACTGTGTTTCCGCAGAGTTCCCAGCCAAATCACAGTGAAGTCCAGCCTCCCGCGGGGACCTGTCTGATCCGGCCCCAGCTCTCTTCTCTGGTGACATATCTCACTTTCCCCCTGGGAATCATGTGTGTGCCTCTGCCTTTTTTCACATGCTGGTCCCCCCTGCAGCAATGCCCTTCCTTCCGTTCTCGGATTGCTGGCCACCATGGCTGGCCCTTCTCAGCAGCTCCTCAGAGAGATCGTCCTAGATGGTAGACTGGCAGCTTCCTCTCCGGTGCTCCATGAGTGTAGTGTGTGTTCATCACGGCCTGACTCACACAGCCGAGCAGCACCTCACTGTGCATTCATCCCCTTCCCGGGAGTAGCAGCTCCTCGGGGCCAGGCTGAGGGTGTCCTCGTCCGGCAACACAGTAGGCTCAGTGCGTGCTGTTCAGGATGACCGGCACCGGCCTCTCTCTTTGTCCTGCCTGTACTCCCTTCATGGTTGCTTAGCCTGACACCCTGAAGACGAGGCACCATGGCTGGGGGATGCTGCAATAGGGACAGCCAACGATGTCACCTTGCATTAGTTTGCTAAGACTGTCCGAACCAAGTGCCATTGACTGGGTGGCTTAAACAACAATTGTGTTTTCTCACAATTCTGGAAGTTAGAAGAGTGCAAGGTCACAGTGTTGGCAGGTTTGGTGTCTTCTGAGGCCTCTCTCAAGGACTTGTCAATGGCCATCTTCTCCCTGTGCCTTCCCCTGGTCTTCCCTCTAGGGTGTCTGTGTCCTAATCCCCTCCTCTTATAAGGACACCAGCCATAACACTCTTAGACTCCAAGGTCAAGATTGTCAACATATGAATTTTGAACACGTGAATTCCGCCCCTCACACCCTCAGTTTCCCGTCTCACTTCTGCTCCCTTAGATAATCCCTACTCAGCTAGCACTGTCACAGGCAGGCCGAGAGAGCCCTTCATGTGCAGCCAGCCCACCCTTTGCATTTCACAAGTAGGGAAACTGAGGCCCACAACTGACTTGCCATCAGAATCACTCAGCACAGTAAGTCCAAGTGTCTGACTGCTGGTCCAGGAGTAACTCCCCAGCCATTTGCAAACGCTGCCTTTACCACTCACCATTGTTTCCCTCCCTACCCTCCAACACAAAGCAGAAGGGAGGCCGGTGTGAGTCAGGGGAGCAGACAGCCTACCAGGAAGCCTCATCCCTTACAAAGCCAGGCCCACGCTCATGCCCCATCCAACGTTCAGGCCTCTGGAGCTGCTCTGTAGCCCTGGGGCCAGATAGATGTTCCTAGGGTTTCTAAAAACTGCCGTCTCTCTCTTTTTTTTTGAGACAGAGTCTCACTATGTCGCCCTCAGTAGCGTGCCATTGCATCACAGCTCACAGCAACTTCAAACTCTTGGGCTCAAGTGATTCTCTTGCTTAGCCTCCCAAATAGCTGGGACTACAGGCACCTGCCACAGTGCTCAGCTATTTTTGTTGTTGTTGTAGTTGTCATCGTTGTTTGGCGGGCCCAGGCTGGGTTCAAACTTGCCAGCCCCCGTGTATGTGGCTGGAGTCCTAGCCGCTGAGCTACAGGAGCCGAGACTAAAAGCTGCTCTCTTCACGCCAGCTCAGCCATGAAACTCCCAGAAGGAGAAGCTGATTAGAATATCAAGCAATTGATTTTCTCCTTTCAGTCCATAGCGTGGATAAAAAAGGAGCCTCTTACCACCCCTGCTGCTCTGCTTTGGTCAAGCAAAGGCTCCCCAGGAGCGGAGAGCCCCCCCACTCTCCCACTTCTCCTGTTCCACAGCCAGGTAAGAGCAGCACATGGCCACAATGGTCCAGCACATGGACTTCTGGACCATTCAGATGTTCTCTGTGAGAACTCTAGAGACATACCGCAGCTCCCTGTGCCAGCAAAATGAAGTTCATCTCCCTTCGGGTGACAGTCAAAGCGTTTGCCTACTTCCCAGCATCAGCTCCCAATGAGTAGCACAGACCATGGGCCAGATTGCTTAGGTTCAAATCCTACCTCCAGCACTTACCAGCTGTGTAACAGTGGACAAGTTACTTAACCTCTCTGTGCCTCAGTTTTATAAATCTAAAAAATGGAAAGAATACCTTCCTTCTAGAATTGTTATGGGTATTAAATTAGCAGACGTAAATACAGCACATGGAATAGTGCCTGAAATACATTAAACGCTATATAAAAACAATTTGTTAAATAAATACATGTGTGCCCCCCCCCCACCCAATACAATGACAAGCTCTCCTAAGAACCCACGATATATGGAACACAGTTCCTACCAGAGAAGGGCTTGTGGAGGCAGACTTGGCTGATACAGGCCTTGAAAGGTAGGAATTCCCAGGGCAAGTAAAGGGAGTTGAGGGAGGAGAACAATCCAAGGGAAGAGCATGGCCAGAGTCATGAAGCTTGAGGGCTCATGGCGTGTTGGGACAGGACAGAGCTCTGAGAAGGAGGGGTGATAGGAGCGGAGGCTGAAAAAATGAGGGAGACTAAATCTGGGAGAAACTGGATTCTAGAGGGAGGGGCCACCTGTATGGATCCGGGAATATACCGGCCACCTTGCACCCGCCCTCCTCCAGCCTTGTGCAGCCTGATCCTGCCACTGCCCCCCTGCCAGGCAGTAAACCCTGAGCTTCGCCTCTGTCCTGGCTCGGTGCTGGGCCTAGATACAAAACCGGACAGGTTGTGTTGTCTCTGCCCTGAAGAGAAGCGCGAAGTCCAGAAGCTGAGTGAGGTAGCCACATAGACAGTTCAAGGACAGTGGGAAGGAGCAACAAGGCCCGGGCCAAGGGCAGCTCCAGCTGGGACATACGAGCAGGATGGGGGAAGTTCAGGAAGGAGGCACCAGTCTGTGAGAAGGCAGCAGAGTGTGACACTGCAGGGGACTTCAGAGAAATGCTTGTGGCTTGGGGCACGGCTGGAGCAAAGGCATGTGGTGAGGGGTCACAGGTGAGGGGTGGGGCGGGTGGCAGGGAGAAAGTGGCCACAGGCAGTGGCCAGACCAGGATCGTATCATACCCAGTATTTTGTGGGTTCCAGAAGGACCTTTGGAGGGAAAGGGCGTGATGGAGCTACATTTTAACTTCCCAAGAGCAGAGCCTGAGACAACAATGTCAGTGGAGGTGGTTTATTTGAGAGATGACTCCAGGAAGCAGCCGTGACAGTCAAAAGAGAGAGACCCAGAAGATAGAAAAGATCAGAAAAGGCGTGTTATTGAGCTGGTCACCTCTGTGGGCAGCTAGAAGTCAGGCCGGCTGGCACCCTCTGAGAAACCACCTAAGAACGCCGAATTGTCAGCAGCTTTCGCCCTGCATTGCTGAGTGTATCAACCCTCCTCTCAGCCACTTCCCTCCCAGGCTGTGCCTGGGCAGGGACTGACCGGCCTTCTGTGGCTTTAAACAAGTCCCACCTGCTTGAAATAGGACACTCAGAGCACACATGAAACCGTCCTTACAGCTGTGCTCAACTGTGTGATTCAAGGAAGTACACAAAGCACAGAAGCACATGTGACAATCCCCTAGGTATAAGAGACATCATGAATTATGTTCAGCTGAAAATAACAGTGGCTTAACCAAGTTAGACATTCGCTTCACTGTTGCATTGAGGAAGTCCAGAGGAACTGCTTGATGGCTGACACACTTCTTGAAGGTCACCTTTCTGCTGTGCATGGACCGAGCTACCGGCAAGCACACTGGCCACTTTCTAGGCAGCAGACCAAGCCAGGAGATATAAGGCTGTGCCTTCTCCATTTTAAGGAGACTTTCCAGCACTTCCGTATGACGCTTCTGCTTATATCTCCTTATATAGCCACAATTGTAGCCACAAGATAGTCAAGAAAATGCTGTCTTTTAGATCATGGGCCATGTACCTAATAAAAAATTGGGATTCTACAAGTAAGAACTGGAGAGAGAGTGGACCTTGAGCATTGACCAGCAGGGCCTGCCATGGATACAAGCTGGGCATTAGGCGGTTAGTTAGGAAGCCATTGCGGTAACTCGGGGGAGATGGGCAGGGTCTGGCCAAGGCTCTGGCGTGAGAATGGGAGAAGGGACGCATCTGCCAATCTCTTGGAGAATAAAGAAGGAGAAGGATCAGGAATGAGTCCCAACCCTTCACTCAGCTGACGAGGTGAATGGAGGGTTCTTTCATGCTGTTAGGAAATTGGGGACATAAACAGTTTGTAGAAAGGCCATGAGTTCACTGTGGACAGTCGGGGCTTGTGAGGCCTGAACAACAACCAGATGTGTCCAGCAAACAGATAGCCTGGGTATTCAGGCAGCCAGGAGAGGTCTTGGGGACACGACCCACTGGAGCAGAGGGGAGTCCTCAGGGGAAGGATGTGAAGTTGGAAGGGGGCTCGGAGACAGCAGCAGGCCAGTGTTAGGGGTAAGGCTGTGCTGGAGAGCTGACTTCCGTGGCCACACTGAGGACGGGGAAAATGAGTTGAGGTGCTTCTGCCCCTGTTTGGCTGTGACCCTCTTCTATGCCTAGCCAGAAGGCCTCTTACAGCTTCATTCTCCGAGCTCTGCAAGCCACTTGATCTTCAGGCTGAGGGCTGGGAGCGGCGCCCCATGCGGTCAGCTTTCCAGCACTGAGCTGTCTCCTGTTGGGCGTCTCTGCTCTTCCCAAACTTCAGTAAACAGTGCCTTCGGTAAGCTCTCCTTAGTGACCAAGATAGACAGGCAGAATAAAGGGGCAGGCCAGCGCACGGATGGATGAAGGACAGCTAGACGGGGAGCAGGGGAGATGAGTTCACAGGGAAACTGAGAAGAAGAAGGCAGAAGGAGAAGCCGGAGTCAAGTGTGACCCCCACGTTAGTTAAGAGCATGGCTGTGACACACCCTTTGGATTTACCACGAGGTGGTCATCGATGACCTTGACTAGAGCAGTTCCATGTCATGGGAGAAGCCAGGCTGCAGCTGGTGGAGGTGGAGACGCACAGGGAAGATGAGGAAGTGGTGACAACTGCCTGCTCCCTCCGCTGCACACGAAACATCTGCCTCAAACGTCACCTCCTCAGGTTCAAATGCCAAACTTTTGCTGAACCTCTCTTCTTCCTCTGTGCTCCCTGAACACTCAGGGGCGTCTGCCCTGAATGGCTGGGAGAACTCCCATGCCGAGGCCCATGGCTCTGGATACACACAATGTCGTGGAAAGAGGACTGGTCGTGGGGGCCTCTCTCAGCTCCTGAGAAGGAAGCATACCTTGTCTGACTTGGCCACCATCGGGCTCTGGGGCCCCTGCCCAGGACCTACCATCTGCCCTTATCCCCTCACCTAGCCATGACAAAATGTAGCAGTGTCCCATTTCCCTGTGGCCTGATGGTCTTGGATGTCCCTCTGTCCAGTCTTCTCTGGATCTGGCTAAGGGACAGGGAAGCTCTGCTGCAGGGTAACACCCAAGCTGCTCCTAGAGGCTCAGAAAGGACCTGGCTGCTCCTGCCCAACCACCCTGGGCTGTCGCCACATAGACCTGTCACTGCAGGGTGAGTCACCTCAGCTCTGATCACTCGGGCCAAGGTACTGGCCAGGGCTGCACCACCAGCAGAAAGAGCTATATATAGCCAGCCACGAAGCTGACATTTATGGGGCACTTCCTGGTACTTGAATCAACTCAATTAACCTCACAACAACCTTGCAAGGTACAAGTTATTCTTATCCCATTTTATGAACTGGGAACCTAGAACAGATCAATCTCTGGAATAATTTGACATCTTCAAATTCAACTGTCTCTATCCCGAGGAAATGTGCCTGGAAGGCAAGGGCAATTAACACTTTCGCCAGGCACAGTATAAATGCCAAGAACAGTATCTTATTTGACCCTTACAACAACTCCATGAGGGGCTGTATTTACACATGATTGGCCTAAAGCTCAGAGTGGGAAGGATGGGCCAGCAGGTTCATGACGGAAGACGGGGTTGTGAGTTACGCTGGTGACAGAGCCTGGTGACAGGGCCTCCCCTCTTTAGCCCTCTTCTATTTAGTCTGTTTGATAATTCACAACTCTGAGGGGCAGACAATACTACCCCATTGTACAGATGAGAAAACTAAGGCTTGGGCAGGTTGGAATGACTGCCCAAAGCTGTTTTGCCAGTGCACAATCCAAGGGCTGCAGGTGGGTGAGGGAGGTGAGAATGTGAGGACAGAGTTGAGATTCCAGATACCTGACTGGGAAACCTGTCAGCTCCAGGCAGGAAAGATGGGATTGGAGGATGGAAACCTTTTCTCTGGCCCTCACACTGTGCCATAGCTTTTGTGGCTTTTACACACACACACACACATACCCCATAGGCACAGTGATCCTCCCCACAACAGTCTGGAGACACAGCTGTGATTCATGACATGCAGATTGGGTGGGGAGGACCAGGCAGATGTGACAGGCCCATATTCTGCCTAATGTGCTAAGCTCTGTGCTCCCTATGGAGACAGAGGAAGATGCAGGGGACACAACGCTGTTGTCCCCGACTCCTTATATTCCCCACTCGGCTCCACCCTGGTTGGGCTGCTCTGAGCTTGCAGGAGGAACCAGAGAATGTCTTGGCTTCTTAGAAAGGTGATTCACTCAGCGTACACAGAAAAGAAGCTGACTTTCTTGTTTTTGTTTTTTTTTTTCCTTTTGTTTTTTTTCTGGGCCCAAGTAGAGGTCATTCTTGCACAATTCTGCCCTTTGAATCTCCTGGGTGATACCCAGTCTGGAAATCATCAGCGCCTTTTTTTTTTTTTTAATTTCAGGTTAACGTGAGGGTACAAACAACCAGGTCACAATATTTGCATTTGTTAGAGTTTCTCTTGTAGTTATGTCCTGCACCCAAAAGTTGTGCCATATACCCCTACAATATGCCCATTAAGGAGGAGCACCCCCAATCCACCCTTCCCCCTCCCGCATTTCCCCTCCCCCCAATTTGAATTGAAATGAGTTTTTCTCTTATGTGGGCATGAATTAGATCACCTACTGGCTTCATATTAGAATTGAGTACATTGGATATTTGCCTTTCCATTCTTGTGATACTTTCCTAAGAAGAACACCTCCAGGTTAATACAAAGATGTAAAATCACCACCTTTTTATGGCTGAATAATATTCCATGGTATGCATACACCACAATTTGTTAATCCATTCCTGGGTTGATGGGCATGACATTTGTACTACACTGTTCATCACAGTTCAATTTGTAATCGCCAAGGTGTGGAAACAACCTAAATCAGTGCCTTTTGAGACTTTGAGACTTGTCCCCCGTCCTGATTAGTTGCGATAGTGATCACCTGCTCAGGGCCATCCCCCCAGACCCTGTCTCCAGAGGGACAACTTCTAGCTCCTTCTCAAGGGAAAACGAGCCATGTTTCCCACCTGAAATGACAGGAGCCAATGCCTTGATGTGCTTGACCCCACCACATGCTACTGCCCTTACTTTCCCTTCCCAAACACAGAGTGGCCTGTTCCCAGGAAAGGGAAGGTGTCTGCTTTACTTGGGGGAATATCTGAAGAAATGTTCCAGAGAGAATCCAAATCAATCCCAATGCTCTGGGGCAGCCATCTCGCTGGTCATCTGTGGCAGGGTATCGGGAGGAAGGGAACACCTACTTGAGTCAGACAGACAGATGCGCGTTCAAATCTTGGCACCACCAAATTGCAATGTGATTCTGGGGACCTTCATCTCTCTGAGCCTCAGTTTTCTCACCTGTAAAATGGGCTTCGTTATTATAAATGTTGAATAAAGATGCAATAATATCTCTTAGGATAGCATGAAAACTAAAGAAATTAGTATATGAGAACATGGCTCACACTGTGTCCAATTCCCATCTCCAGTTCACTGCTGCCCCCTTCCTTGGTGTGACCCTACGACCTTCCACAAGTCCCACACCCAGCCTCAGCCCATAGAGTCCACTTTGCACTATGAACATGGGTCTTCCTGGCCTCCCATTATTTGGCCATTTGCTGCTCTTGTGCCAGGAACAAATTCCTTCCCCCACCACATCAAATTGAGGACCATAAGCCTTAGAGAAAGAATTTCCACTCATGTGTCAAAGTCAGCAAGGCCTGGGAGGCTTTTTGGCCCACTCAGAGTCACACAGCCTGGACCCAGACCGGCCTCCCCACCAGGCTCTTCCTGCATAGTTCCCCATTTGACCTAGACACAGTCCTCTGGTCAAGGTCTGGGGATTTCTAGGCCCCTTATTCAGACGGAAGGCTTGGCTGGCACCCCAGTCTACACAAACATCTCTTGGGATCTCTCAGATGCCAACTGGGGGACCTAAATGGTTATGAACTTTCCTGTTCACCTCTAATTCTTCATAAATTTGAGACATTTTAGCAAAGGCACACAATACTTCATGACCCCATTGACTGAGTGTCACAGAGTGCACAGGACTCTTCTGCCTCCCAGGTCCACAAAGGCAAAATATGGGGGGTGGGGAGGGTCTTGCTAAAGAAAGCAGAAGACAGAGTGCAGAGAAGGTGACCACTTACACAGATCGCAGAGCAAGAGGGAGGGAAGCCAGGAGGCAGGCGTGGAGCTGGAGCAGAGACCCCTGGGAGGGAAGCC
>CAUYON010018559.1:0-47504 GCA_963573935.1 Arctocebus calabarensis
CCTTTCCTTTCCTTTCCTTTCCTTTCCTTTCCTTTCCTTTCCTTTCCTTTCCTTTCCTTTCCTTTCCTTTCCTCTCCTCTCCTCTCCTCTCCTCTCCTCTCCTCTCCTCTCCTCTCCTCTCCTCTCCTCTCCTTTCCTTTCCTCTTCCCCTCCCTCCCTTCCCTTCCTTCCTTCCTTCCTTTTTTTATACAGAGCCTCACTCAGTCACTCAGGCTTGAGTTCCATGCTGTCAATCCAGCTCACACCAACCTCAAACTCCTGGTTTCAAGTGATCATCCTGCCTTTTCTTCCCAAGTAGCTATGACGACAGGTGCCCACCACAACACCTGGCTAATTTTTTCTATTTATTAGAGACAGGGTCTTGCTGTTGCTCAGGATAGTCTTTAACCCCCGAGCTCAAAAGAATCTGCCCACCTTGGCTTTCCAGTGTGCTAGGATCATAGGTACTAGTCCCTGATCCTGGCCAGAAATTATGAGCGTTTTCAAAAGTTTAAGAGAATTTCAGAATATGATTAAAGAGTTGGAGGAAAACAACTCCTAAGTCAATGCTAGAAGAATCAGCATAGTTTAAGGCAGAAAAGAAAATGAGGGGAAGAGACTTCAAGGTTTGTGGAAGGTTATTCGCTAGAAGCAAAATTCCCTATTGTCTATTCAGACAGAGGATGAAGCAAGGTGGCTGACACATGATGACTTGCCTTCCTGAAAAAATTTAGCACAATTATAAAGCGACTTATCAGCACACAGTAAAAACTTAACTTTACTTAGCCCTTATGTTATTATTCTGCCTATAAAAAAGAAGATACAGAGGCTCAGTGGTTTACATTTTGCCCAAAGTTGCACAATAATTTCAACGCTCAAGTTTCTAACCATGCATCATGTCAGAGGCTGACAAACTACAACTTATCGAAAAACTATCCTCAGCCTATTTTTGTATGACCATGAGCTAAAAATGATTTCAACATATTAACCATTTAAAGGTTAAAAAATGAAGAGTAATTGAAGACAAGTGAAAGCTCTATAAAATTTAAATAATTACAATAGGAACTATATGCACCACAAGTTTAAAAATTTTTTAGCAGAAAAGGCCTACTAACACCTGCACGAGGGTCTTCCATGTAGTGTGAAACCACATAAAGAAATTTTCAACCTCATGATTCAAGGAAGTATCAGAATTTTCTTTGATATATTGTAAACCAGGATATATGTTCCTGTTAGGAAGATGAATTTAGAGACTTTTCTGAAGATAAAGAAGCGAACTAGAGAATTTTCAAAAAAAACTTTTAAAACAATTATTCTTTATGCTTTTAAGAACAGGAACATAGATAAGGGAATTGGAATAGGAACGTGACGTTTCTCAAGCTATGGTACAATGGAAACAGCCACACATTGGTAGAATGCATGGACCGGATCACTGTGAACCCAAATAGTGTTACTCACCCTTAGTGTTCAACTAATAATGTCAACCTCTAAATCCAGTTTTTTAAAGGACATTAGAGAATAATATTAACCTTAAGCTGATATTTCTGAAAAGATTTCAAATCAAATAAATATACTGGGAGCAATTCCATAAGACCGTTATTTTCTTAAAAGGATAATCTAAGCTGGCTTCTACAGATAATTGAGGGGAGAGAAACAAAAGGATGTTTGTATTCCATATCATCCATATCATCTTATATCACAGATTCTCTTGCACAACCAGGAATGATATCCTCAGTTGACAAGAGATAATCCCTAGAAACTGTTCAATACCCCTCCAAGAATGAAGCAGAGGCTGGGGGAGAGTTGGGTGAGAGAGTAATTCCTCTTTACTTTTATTGCTTCTTCCTTACATTTCAGAGATACCATGGAGTCCCCTTCGGCATATTCCTCTGTTAATAGATGGGCCTTTTTGTTTAGTTTATGTGGGTAAATTCTTTTGCCACTAGACATTGTACAGATTCCCATTTTTATTAATCAAGCTGGCCTGTAAGAAGTACTGCATTAGAAGAAGCATTTAAACTTTGGAAACACTCTTGGGACCCTAGCAATAGAGCAATACTTATCCAAACAACTATTGCCCCTCCTTCATTTCAGGGTGTTGGTTTCTTTCCATTCATAAAATAAAATAATCTAACTCCTTTGTATGATCACCCTCAAAGGATAAAATAACGCTAGAGACTAATAAATATATCATAAAGAGACATTGAATATGTAATAGTAAGTAAAGAAACCTGAGGTCAAACAGGATAGCCTATAAGACAACATGACATCAAGTTAGTATGAAACAGTTAAAAACCCTACAGTCGTGAATAGCAAGACACAACTCACAATTTCCTTTTTCTATTTTCCTTTTAAAAATGAATTTATCCTATTCAGTCAATTAACTTCATTCTATTTCAAGGTAGTTTTGGCTTAACATGACTTGAGAGTCAAAAAGATGACATTTTAAAGAATATTAGCCATTTCACTCTGGCAACAAAAATGATTTCATGTCTCTGGTAAGCATTCTATAAACTCAGACTTTGGCATCACATTACTGACAGTATGATAAGTAAAGGAAGGAAGGTGAATTCTGATGGAGCAGGACTTGGAAAAGTCACTTTATGGTTCATTAGTGGCTTCAAAATTTGATGTTAAGAAAGATCCAAAAAGTTCTATTTTTCTATGACTAAGAGTGGATGTCCTGAGAGGTTCAGAAAAAGTTCACGTTGCCCTTGAGCAAAAATATTTTCCACAAATTTATTGCCAGAATGGAGAGAAATAGAAGAGCCAGAAATTAGTGAAAAATTCTGATCTCACTTTGTGTTTCTGGACTTCTCTGGAGTAGGAAGTACCAAGAATCACACTGGAGAGACTAATGCTTTTTTCCCATTGTTTTTGCCAGGAGGAGCAAAAAGTATTTTCATCGCTCTATGCCTAAGCTAAAAACAGACTGTAAAATTTTAGTTTTATTCAAGTTCTCAATCACTGACACATTTTCATTTATCCAGTTTAAACCCTCAAATACATGTATTGGAAAAAAGTACTAAGTGGAAATCATTAGCTAATCATGAAACGGATTTTTATTTGCATAGAACTTAACGTGTTAAGTTACACTTTTAGGTCATGATTCCTCCAAGAGAAGTCATGACTTAAAAGTATAATTTTTTTCTTTGAGATTTTAAAAAATAATTCTATCCCTGATTTGCCGTGAGTTGTATAAATGGTGCTAATTTTAAAAATATTTCCTTACTATATTAAAAATTTATATGAAGGGTGGAGCCTGTGGCTCAAAGGAGTACAGCGCTGACCCCATATATCAGAGGTGGTAGGTTCAAACCCTGCCAGCCAAAATAAACTTATATGAAGACAGAAAATCCATATAAAATTAGCTGGGGGATGTATTTAGACTTTTAAAAAATACCGAAATTTTAGTATTTATTCATTCATTTATTCACTCATTTATAAAAGATCCTATACATCTCAGATATTATTTTGAAATTGAATATCTATGGGCAATTTTCATTCATGGTATATACCATGTACCTAGTTAATTACCTCATCACACTACATATTTTTACATTTTTCAAGACACAGAGAAAGAGTATCATTGTTATAGTTTAAGGTATAGGTCAAAAAATAATATTAATGGGTTTCAAATTCTAGTTTTATCATGGATTTAGCTAATAGCTTTTAGCAAGTTACTTACTTTCTGATCCTTGGTTTCTCATCATGAACACAGGATAATTATACACAATTTTACTTAGCTATACCAGGTGTGAAGGGAAATATCCTGGAAATTGCTTAGCCTATCAGGCCCAAGGGATTGATCCACATAGAGCAACTTTTATACCTCCAACCCACCCCTTTTCTTTTCTATATCATTTTCAGTTTAATCTTTAAAACTAATAGTAGCTACTGAGATTATGTCGTGACCTAATATATGCATGCTGAGGGACTTTTTCTTTTCTTCTTTGTGTTTACAACAAACTAGTGCACTGTTTGTCAGGATCTAACATGTATAGAATGAATATGTGATTTTTATTAACATTGGTGCAGCTCAAACGTCCAGCTTCCAAAGAACTCTACCTTATTCAGAATATTTTAGGTTATTTTCTATATTTCAGAGTTGGTTGTCATTTTTGTTTGGAATCAATATTGGCACTAAATTGATCTTATAGGTGCTCGGAGTTGTATCTCATTATTGATAATTCACCATCCAGACTGAGAGCCCCTCAAGGTCAGGAACAGCGCCTGTTTTGTTCAGTGATATATCCCAAGTGTTCTTTACTTTTATAGACATTGACTAAATATTTGCTTAATTCATGATAACATGAAGGAATGGTAATTAATGAATAAATGAACAGATAAGGTATGTCATGGGTGTTTGATTTTCACAGTCTATAACCATGCAGTCTGCTGTGTTATTTTGGTGGCTTCAAATTTTGGTTACAGTTCACCTTACTTTCTGGATGTTATTTGGAAATTCCACTACTCATTACTCCTCAGAAGATTTATAATCTGATGTGTTTGTGGTAAAATACTCTCGAGAGCCAAAATTTTAAGCCTGAATAGTCAAGTGTTCAGGCTTGATAAATGCCAGCCAGGGCAACTCCAAGGCTGTATTCACGGAAATGTACAATGTACTAGATCTATTATCTATTGAAGGCCCAGGTCCCAGACCTTTATGAGATCAGATAGCTTTCTACACTTATGTATGCATTTTAGAAAAACAGCAATCAGCTGACATTTATTTTCCATTTACTATAAATCAACCACTAGCCATGGGTTTTTCTTAAAATATCTTATTTAATTTTTTCAACAAATTATGTTTATTACCAAACATTTGGATTATGATTCCAACCACCAGTAATTATCTAATCCTCAATAAAGAAAATTTATGTCAACTTTTGGGCCCACAATGTCAAGCAAGAGAATGCATAATGCCACTTAGCAGATAAGTGGCCTATTACAGAGTTCAGAAGAGTAAGAGATATCACTGAGTGTCAAATATTAATATTCATCCAGTTTTTATTATTTCATCTCTTCAGATGCATTATTTAATTTTCTTTGGCATTTATTTGATGTACATATACAAGTTTTTTCTTGAACAAAAAGAAGCTAGAGTGATTTACTCAACTGACATATTTTATTGCATTATTCCATTATGATCAAATGCAGTGGTTTTGTCAGTACAGATTAAAACATTAATATTTTTTCCCCAAATGGGACTAAGCTCTAGACTTTCTACAGAGTGTTGTACAGTCCCCTGTACAGATTTCAATGAGATTTTCCCACAATCTTACTTTGCTGACATTGTTTCTCTACTGATGGATTCAGTTTGATAAATTATCCTAGACATTGGTTCCTGTAGTTTGCAAGTCCAAAAAAAAACTATTAAACTATCTTCCACATAATAAATTTTTAATGTAAACAACTTATTAAAGCACTTTTATGTGGAGTAGATGAAGTTTTGTCAATGAGAATCAATCCTTTAGTTCTTCATTTTAAACATTTGCCCCCAAACAGGTGTTCTTATTCAATACATGGGTACACATTCAAATGGAACCATGAATCTGGACTCTGATAACACACTCATGTTGATATTAATTCTTTTTAACTTTATAATTTATAGTGAAAAATCTTCTGATGGTACCAGTAGCTTTATCCATTTGCCCTTTCACTACTCACTGATAAAATACAGGGTGGTCATTAAGATCTTGTACAATTTAAAACAGTGTACAATTTGAAAGGACTTTATGGTCACACTGTATTTCGGTATTGTATGTTTTGTTTTGTAAAAGTGTTTCATAATCCTTTTATTTTATTTTATTTTTTGCTTGTATGAAAGGTCTTTATTGGTGAGGGAAGCTGCAGAGTAGCATTAAGGAGGAGGGAAAAGGGAGAAAGGGAGAAAAGGAAAGAGACACTCATGATCCTTTTTAAAAAATAATTTCTCTACCAATGACTGCAATTTCTCTTTATTTTCTCTAAGAGATTTTGTGGCATGTTTATAATTTTGGTCAACTAGGTATTTTGCATTTTCACTGCTCACAAAATGAATATGAGGTGTCACTTCATCCAACATTTTTAGCATTGGCATCAAAAAGCCACCCGTAAATTCTTTGTTTGTTTAAGTATTAAAAATTGCAATTTTGTCTGAGAAATGCAAGTGATTTGTGCAGATCTTGCACGAATTCACACATACTATCAAATTAAACTTCCCTTTTCTGTGAAAAATCAGAAAATGTGCCAGGCTGAAGTTCTTATTAAATTTTTTATGTTCTCCTGCAGATTCAGAAGATTAGTTCTTATTAAACTTAAAAAGTAGCTTAAGAAATTTATAGCAACCTTTTTGTCTCTCTGTTCTGGCTGTGTTGCTTTAGTGTTTCTTATAAATATTTAAACTTATTAATAACAGATGACTGTGTATTTCACACTTAATAGAGAGAAAAACGTGAAATGTCTATTGTATAGAAGAGGATCAACTCCACATGTCCAAGAAAATGGTAATTATCCCAAAGCCAGAATGTTTGACGTGTTGAATGACAAAACCACTTGTCATTCAAAGTAGGACAGTCTTGCATGTGAAAGTGGATACTATTAAAAATTATACCAGAACAAATTCAGGAACCAGGACTATCTCAGTCAAAGCAGGATGTGTGCTGAACACACCGTAAGGAATGCAACCGAAAGCTGTATGGTCTGTGTTAACACGGGACAAGCTGGCAGATCGTGGAGATTGTTCTCATCACAGAAATGCAGGACAGTTAGCCTGGGCTAATGAATTAATGTTAGCATTTATAATAATAATTATTTTACTCTTTACTAGCCAGAAAGAATATTTTGATTTTACCAGTGGGTTCAGCAGAGAGGCATCTAATGGTCATTGTATTTGAGGTGATTCTTTTTCCATAAATGGGACACATAAGAAATGTCATATATCATGTTTCTCTTTAAGTCAAAGTAAATCTGACGATAAGATCCCGTATCTTAGAACTAGCAAAAAGTTAAGTTTTAGTTATTAAGTTATTCCTATCTTTAAATTCAGATTATTCAAGGTCAAAGGGTCTTTTGTCCTTACTGAGTTATCCCTTAGAGGTAAGAGAGTCTTGGTGACAAGATGTTCTATCTTTCTGTGTCTTCTCAAGCAAAGGGGAATTTGATAAGGTTGGAGTACCAGTGACTGTAAGCAGGTTCCCTTGCTTTGTGTCCTCGTCATTTCCCTGGGGGCTTCAAAGATCTTAGTCTGCTTTCCTCGCAGAACGAGCTAGTCTCTGTGTCTTTTCTGTGGATTGAGGTGAAATGTCTCCCTACTGTCTGTCTACTTCTCCCAATATTTTATGATTCCCATGACATTTTTTTCAAGTGGCTTAAAAAAGTCAGAAAGAGAAATTTGGACCAGAATACACGGTATAGACTTTTCCTGAGTGAAGTGTCTGCTTTGCTTCTTCAAATAGAGGGAATGTAGAACCAGAACCAGACACAGATTTCTATTTCAGCACGCTGATGTGCGACTCTGTGACTCCACCATAATCCCATGAGTAAATCAGGCCTAGACAGAATTTTTTTTCAGATTGGACACCTCTCCCCAAATTTACAATTTAAAAAAATGCCTACTCAATCTAAATTGGTCTCATGTTGTGGTCTCTTGACTCTCCTTCAGCATGGAGAAGATAAAAGGAGGGAGAGAGAAAGTCTTTTGAGGTGCGGAAAGTCAGGAGTTGGAGGTTGCTGTGAGCTGTGTGACACCACGGCATTCCACCAAGGGCGATAAAGTGAGACTTTGCCTCTACAAAAAAAAAAAAAAAAAAGAAGAAGAAGAAAAGATACCAGTAACCCCTGTGACTCAGTCCCATTGATGTAGAAGGCATTGGCAGTGGAAAGACAGTCGTCTTTTTTCCTACCACGTGTCTACAACCAAAATAGCACTTCAACATCATTTTCAAATTAAACCTTTACTTAGCATCCTTTAGCATGGTGTTTGGAATAAACCAACCCCCAATAATGTGTACTTATGACAAGATTGAACCTGTCAATCACACCTCATCTTCCAAAAAACAAAAACAAAAACAGATAAAATGCATCATCTCTGTAGTGGGGGATAGGTGCTGGCATGTTGAGTGCTCCACTGACCCACTGTTAGTGGGAAAGTCTACTTTTGGTACAAAATTTTAACATCTCCTCCATCCTGTGGATGTATTTATCAACCCCTCAGACATCAATAAGGAACAGCAGAATAAAATTATGTTTCTTCAATTGAATTTTATAGTTGCAAGTTTTGCTCTTGATTGATACAATCTTTATATTAAAATGCCAAATTGGATGTTTTCATTTCATTTATTGTGTGTATGTGAGCTTCCATTTATTTCTTTGTGTTTATTTTTTCCTTCCATAAAAGTAATCCAGTCTATTTAGGTATACAGAACAAATTTGACAGAAACTTTGTTAGTCCAATAACTGATAGTGGGACACAAATATTATAGTAAAAGGCATCATCATTGCCCCATATTTAGTTCACATCTATGTGTATAAAAAATGTGGATCTGTATCAGTGTTATATCATTTTAAAAGAATTATATTAGGTGTAATCTCTTAATTAGATACTGTTGTGATGGGAATAAAGGAGGAGGGAGGGGGATGGAGTGTGCTCCCACTTAATGGGCACAATGTAAGGGTATAGGGAATACCTCTTAGGTGTACCATAGAGACTATATCTAACAAACACAAACATTGTAACCTAATTGTTTGTACCCTCACATTAATCTGAAAAAAAAAGAGTACAAATACATCAGACATGTTTTTAAATATCTGTATCATAGGTTATATGCTTGGTTAATTGCATAAAACATTTGTCTTATCCTAGGTCAAGTTGAATGTTTTGTACATAGTTTTATATTAGCATATGAAAATGAAGGAATAACTACTTAACAGGGTGACAATTCACTAAGGCTTAAAAGACAAGATTTTGAATGAGGGAATGCTGTACTAAAAATGATTAAAAGAGTTTGTCAGTGGTGAAGAGAAGACAGTGTTAAAAAATAAAACAAAGCCAAAATGAAAGGAAGATATCCGATCAAAGACTAGTGTTACCAGTGCAATAATGAAAAGATTGATTAAGTTGAATGATGTCAAGTTGGTAAAATAGTAAGAACTTTTTTTTGAGACAGAGCGTCAAGGTGTCACATTGGGTAGAGTGCAATGGTATCATAGCTCACAGCAACCTCCAACTCGGGCTCAAGCAATCCTCTTGCCTCAGTTTGTCTATTTTTAGTAGAGAAAGTGTCTCACTTTTGCTTAGTCTGGTCTCAAACTCATGAGATCAGTCAATCCAACAGCCTTGGCCTCCCAGAGTACTAGGATTATAGGCATGAGCCACTGACTCTGGCCCCTAATATTAAGAACTTAAAAGAGATGTTAAAAACATTTAAGATTACCCAATTTCTCAAATTAATTGGTTATAAAATATTATTGAAAGAGAATTATAAGATTTTAAAGCTTAAAGAGACATAGTGGTTTCAGATGAGGAAAGGAATCTCAGAAAGTGAGATGTCAATGTTTTTACAGTAAGTCATAGTAAGTAGAAATTTCAGAAAGCATATTTTTTTACAACTCTCAATTACCTCTGAATATTTTCTATAATTTAAGTATGGAAAAGTAAAGCAGAACTTTCTGGAATGTTGAACAGAACTTCCCACTGTGAATCTATAGGGCATTGTTTGCAGAACTTGACTACTTTTTAATTATAATTACATGTACATTTCCCAAAAAAAAGAATTACTATTTAACTCTGAATAAGTGGTTCCAGAGCTCATTTATATTCACCCAAGGCCAACCAATTTCCCCTATCCATCCGGTCAAAGCTCTGGACTTGGACACGGCTTTGCAGACAGCAGGTGCCCATGTGGTATGCCAGGAACCTTTCTTGGCTCCATGGTCACTGCTCCTCTTCAGTGGAATTTGGACAAAACAAAAAAGTACAGTCTTCCAAGTTCCATGTTTTCCCCTGTAAATCAAATTACTAGGAGAAAATTACTATTACTCTATCCTCAACTACATATCCAGCAAGCTTTTACTGACTCCTCCACTTAACCTAACATTTGTGGTAGCCTCCATTACATTTTGACCTCAATTTGAATCCTAGACTTCTCACTGTCACATCTTTCATCTTCATCTTACTTAAAGGGTAAAGTTGATCATTGAAATTAGATCTCTGATATATTTGGAATTGTGCAGAGATTCTCCACAGGATATGGCCTAGGATTAAAACGTCCTAGGATATCATACAAAGCCTCACTGTCCTTACTCTGTGTTTTTCTATAATTTAGTTTCTAGCAACACTCTCTTCCTCCTATAATTTAGTCATTCAGACACGTAGAAATAGTGCAACTGGTGAATATAATGATGGATAAATGAACAACTAACTGGCTCCACTACTAGTAGTTCAGTATCTTTGCAAGTATGTGTTTTCTGATGAATTTTTCATTCATTTCTCTTCAACTGGGAAAATTCTGTTCCTCTTGGTATTTTTATCATAGTGTCTGATGAACTCCAGCTACTTAAAAATAATATGCTGAATGAATTAATTAAACTCTGTCCCAAGTCGAATTTGTTTTCTTCAAATGGAATAACTTAGTCCCCAAGTAGAAGTATTTTTTCCCTACATCAAGTCCCCCAAATAATTACTTTGAAGAAGATTTGCTGAACAACAGAGTATAACTTCCCTATGTTCATTAGAAATTATTTAACTATTTCACTGTTTAAACTAAAAACTGCATCTTGTTGTTTTGTTTCCTCAATTAGACTGTGAGAGTTTGAATTCTTGGTGATTATAACTAATTTTTTCTTCCCTCGATGCCTTCACACATGGTCAGTGTTCAATAATTGTTACTTGAATGATCTGATACAGAAGAAAAAGGTAGGTGTCTGTCTCCAGTTAATGGTGACATTAAAGTTATGAGCGGTTGAATTAAACATGACTTCTTTAAGCTACAGAGCATTAATAAAGAAAAAAAATGAAGAAATATCAGATAATATTGGGAAACATATACCTGCAAAGTGCTGGGGAAATATAAAATATGGAATTTATTGGAGAAAGAAGGAAAAGTTAGAGATGTTTCCTACAAAGAGTAGATTTAGAACATTCTCTTTAATCAAGATTACTGAAAAACTGAAGAATGAATTCCATGAGAGTTTGTGGAACAAGGTAAGAATTATCAGAAGAATTACAAGGAAGAGGAGGCAGTGGAAGAAGAAGTGGGTTCGCCTGATGAAAGAAGTCATGTTGTAGCTATCAAAATATAGGAGCAGACAGATAGAAATAAGCATTCAATAGAAAGATTAAAAAAGAGGGAAAAAAAACTTCCAAGAGCCGAGTTCTACTTGTTTTCTAATAACTAATTCATCCTTATAAAATATAAGGTTCATTAAATGAACCGACTCCAGCAATGTTTCTATTTGTCCTAAAACCATGTGAAATACAACAAAAACATCATAAGTAATATATTCCCAAAAGAAACAGACAAATATGTTCCATTGCATTCTGTTAAAAACCCAGCAAAGAGATACTGACATAAAAATATGATCACTTTGCATCACTTCATGAGACCTTTGAGCAGCTACCAGGGATTGAGGACCACAATAGCAGCTCCTATTTTGAGTATGTCCTGGTTTTCACGCAGTGACTATAGTGCAGGCATTTAGTGGTCACTCCCTCTGCTTGTGAAACAAAAGACAGATCTTCGCCAAATAGCTTTGGTTTGGTGGATACCCATCCCAGTCCACATCTGGTTCTGTGGCTATTTATGTGAGGTGGAAAATGGAAACTTAATAACCTCATGTAGTGACTGTGAACTGTGTCTATTCAGTGAAAGTTAAAAACTTTCAGAGCTGGAAAGAAACTAAGCTGACGACGTTAGAAAAATGTGTATATTTAGTAACATAAAGAGCCCACAAGAAACCACCACTGGGAATTTGTAAAAGTCAATCCCATCTTTCCAAGATGAAAGAGAGAAACCTCATCAACTGCTCTGTAACAACGCTGTGGAATACCCTGACTTCTTGAATTAAACGCAAGAATAGCAGTCAGGAACATCAGACTGCATCCCAGAAGTGATGAAGTCTCTGGCTGAAAACAGTGTGTAAACAAAACATGAAATAGAAAACAAAATTATCTGAAAGACTGGGAAAATCTACTTGATTATGCTAAGTGAATGTGTTTTACCTCAGAAACTGGAGCCCAAAGGAAAACATAACACACATCAACTGCACAGACCCTTGCTTGCTAAGCCAGGGAAAATAAACTGTCAAACTCAAACTAAAAGCCGTGTGGAAAGGGTGGCCACAAAAACACAAGAACTTTCCTTTCACCAGCCATTTTTTAATAAAGAATTTCAATTATTCATACCACGGACATTAACTCCCCGAGCATTCCCCCTTACTATTGTTAATTTAATTAACCATATGCCTTATTTTTAAAAATAAAATAAAACAGTATAAGATGCAGTATTCTTTGAATCTGCTTCTTCTTTACTGCCTTCTTCTTCCCCAAAAGAACTCATCATAAAATTTGATATATAAATTTCCCATCCCTTTAAAATATTTGTACATACAAACACATACATTCACAAATGTCACACTGTGAATAGCATTATATATTGTCTATCACTTTTTAAACTCAGATTACATTTTTAAAATCCACCATACTCCTTTTACCAAGTAGGCAGAATTGTGCATATGAATAGAGTATATATTATTGATCCATTTTCTCCTGAAAAATTTTGAGTTATTTCCATTTATTCCACATTACAAATAGTACTGCAGACATCCTAACATATATCCTGACCAAGATGCATAGAGTATTGGTTATTTTTCACTTTGCTGTGTAATATAATTTAATTGCCACACAAAACCTAGAAAAAATGTTGCTTTATGGGCATTACAAAAATTACTATATTATATCAGAAAGGTTAAGAAACACAACTTGTCAAATTCACACAACTGATCAAAGCAATAAAGCTGAGCTCACATTTTTATCTATTGTTAAAATTAAAATCTCATTTGTTCATTTATTCATGTGCTTATTTTCTGTTGAATCCACCAGAATATGAATGTCATGAAGATAAGAGACCTTGATGTCTGCCTTGTCTGTGTTGTATTCCCCTGCACCTGGAATAGAAGAGGTATTCCCCAAGGACTTGTTAAATGAATGAACAAACACACAAATAAATGAACACAATTATTCCCCTTGAATACTGCAGAACCCAGAAGAGTGAAGAATGAATCCGAGTCTAAGGTTCCTGCATAAATTACTTGTAATTGAAGATAATTCCACGTTATAGAGCGCAGAAATGCTGTCTTGGGTTGGGCTCCCCACCAAGTCTCCATGTGTGCTCAGACTGGGAATTTGTGGATGTGTATATTGGTTGGGTGACCCTTGGATCATTTCAGACAATGTACAAAGGGTTTGTGGTTCTGAAGAAGAAATCTGGAAAGTCCAAGTCAGTAAAGTTCAGTGGCTTGGTATATTTCTGTTCGTTTTATAAACTTTGGGGGAAAAATAAGTTTGTAAAGTTGCAGCCACAGATTTTGTGACACATCATTCTCTTAAAAGTGAGTAATTAAAATAATATGAATTGATGGCACTTTCAACTACATGAATGGTCCTGATTCTGGGAAAAAGAGTTTAGCAATCTACTGTCTTTGGGGATGTTGGTAAAGAATTTTTAGTCCCTTTGTTCTTTGCTAGATATTGGTTAAGACCTGAAGAAAATGCTGTTACTGTTTTTGGGGTTCAGGACTGTTGACAGCATTGGAGTCACTGAAATTATGTATTTTATTCTACAATATTGTCCTGAAACTGAATGAATAACACTAATTCACAGAGAATGATTGAAGTTTATTACATTTGCTAGTTGGTAAAAATGTCTTTGTCCTTATCCTAGCAACTTTCTAAAATGTACTGATATTTTTTGTAATCTTAATGCATTTAGTAAAACTGATAGTCTGATCTTTCTCTAGGTGCATCTTAGAACCATCTAAATTGCAGTAAGTTCCTGAAAGTTTTCATTAGAGGTTGCCCCAAATCTGTAGAAGTCAGAGGACAAACCCTAAAATGTACTTTTCAATAAATGCACTTTTTCTGTCAATCTGTGTGGGTTAGCTCTACTCTAAGATTTTAGCATGGAGTCCCAATTAGGTAATTTCTATTGGATTACTCTTTTACTAGGTTGAGCATGATATGAACCAATATGGATTATAAAAATTCACACATTCATGTTTTGGACTTTTATAGAAATAATACTTTATTAAAAATATTGAAATTCTATCAGTATAAAAACAAAACAAAAAATACTTCTGCAAAAGCAGAAATGATAACTGTAGCATGCTGCAGAAATTACAGCTTCTGATTTATTCGTGATAGAATGATTAGGGTTGAGGGTTTTAAATTGGTAAATATTTTGTAACCTGTACTTTCCTCAAATATATGATATTATGATAGCTCTGTATAAATTATATTGGCTTACTAAATGAAAAATGAGCTCTTCTTACTTATGTTTTAAACTTTTTATATGGAGATTTTCAAATAAAGGTAAAAGTTGCAAAGAGCATAATGAACCCCATGAAACTATCACCCAGGACCTGCACAAAGACAATTTTATTTCATCAGTATCTTTCCACACATTTAACTTTATGCATTCCTAGTACAAAAATTGAACTACAGAAACACCACTTACTGGTAGGCAGAAAATCCGGGTCAAAGTCTTTGTTCTATCATGGAGAAATTCTTTAGTTTCTCCACAACTTACTTACCTCCCATCCAACATTAGGCACATATGACCAAATGCCTTTATACTCTCTTTCCAATCTTTTTTCACACAGCCAGCTGTAGTAGTATATCTTGAGTCATTGTAATCCAATGAACACACCCGGAATCTTGAGTGATCTTTCTCTTTCCAGACACTTGGATATAATCTACCTACACCACAAAGGCAAAATTATAACCAACATAAAAAGGAAAATGGAACTTACAACAGGATAGTTCTTCTAGCCATATTTAAGCAATCATTACAACAGCATCAACATTTTAAAGTGCCAATGTACAGGGCCAGGCATGGTGGCTCATGTCATAATCCTAGCATTCTGGGAGGCCAAGGCAAGTGGATCCCTTGAACTCGGGAGTTTGAGACCAACTCAAGTAAGAGTGAGACTCCATCTCTATAAACAACAACAACAAAAAAATTGAAAGACTAGCTAGGCATTATGGCCAGGTGGCTATAGTCCCAGCTACTTGGGAGGCTGGGGCAAGAGGATCTCCTTTTTATTTTTTTATTAAGTCATATATACATACATCATGAATACATTTATGGCTTTGTGGGATTCAATGTAGTGATTATTTGTACAAATTGGAGTGCTTACATCTTACTAATTAACACAGCTTTCACCTCATTTACTTAATCACAGTGTTAAGACATTTGTGTTCAATACTTGATAGATTTCAATCGAACCCTTGCAATATGCTTCATAATTGAGGTCCCACAATTAACCCGGGGTGTCAGGAAGGCCAAATGGTCTAAGGCGCCAGACTCAAGAGGATCTCTTGAGACCAAGAGTTTGAAGTTGCTATGAGCTATGATGCCATAGCACTCTACCCAGGATGACAGAGTGAGACTCTCTCTTAAAAAGATATATAAATACAGCCGGGCATTGTGGTGGGCACCTGTGGTCCCAGCTACTTGGGAGGATGAGGCAGGAGAATCACCTAAGGCCAAGAGCTGGAGATTGCTGTGAGCTGTGTGACATCACAGCACTCTACGGAGGGCCTAGAGTGAGACTCTGTCTCCACAAAAAAAATAAATAAATAAATAAAAAGAAAAGGAAAAGAGTAGAAAAGAAAAGAGAAAGATGCTGATGTACAAAACAGAAGAACAAGCTAGATTTAGTTGATTATATAAATGACATAAATAAGAAATTATTGAAAACAAAACTTAAAATATCATAACTACGCTAGAATAATAAACATTCTGAAATATGCTGATGACATTTTTCAAACAGTGTAAAGTTATAAAAAAATATTTCCCTCAGAACAAAATGTCCTGAAATTGGTATTACTGGAATCAAGTTTCAATTAATTTAACAATTAAGATTGATTACACTGGCAGAATTGAAGGGGTTTCGGCGTGAGGAATGAAGAGGCTTGACACAGAGTCTGTGCTGGGAGACTGAGGAGTCCAGGGAAGAGTTCTCTTGAGCAAACCTCTGGTCATATTTATTATCACAAATCAGGAAGAAGTAGATAAAAGCTCCTTATCAGATATCAGAACTGATAGGGAGGACGCAGAGAAGATCAGATAGAATGTTTCCACTTTATTTTTGCAAAACCACACACCTTGAGCAGGACCTTTGTCTCCAGCAGTAAGAGACCTTAGGAATTCTGAGAATCTTTATGGCCACACCATAATATCCATTCTCTATTAGAGAACAGTTTCTACCCTCCCGCACGTACACAACTCATATGCCATTCTCCTAATTCTTTAGGTCTGTAAAGCAGAAAGCTAACCCATGCTCAAGGTCAGGGAACATTTTTCCCTACACAGAAAGGTTAAGTCAATGAAATACAATTGTCCCCATGTCATGGGTAGCCACAGTTTGCTTGTCACTAACTATAGGGACAAGACCTGTTCTGCCTGTTCATTGTTCCATCCCCACCACCTAGCAGAGAGCATAGAACAATTTAAAAAAATTATGAGTGAATGAATGACTTTTAGATCATTGTATGCTATGAAAGAAACACAAATATAACAAATATGAATCATGCCTTTATGATTATTTAGTTTAGACTTATTTAAATGATTTTTGCTCATTTTTCAAATACATTTTTGATGGCGATACTATTAAAACTGCCTCTATCTCTCTATCCAAGTTTGGATAAAAGTTGAAATGTGTGTAACCTTATTTTTGGTGAAGTTAGGTACACTAAAAATACAAAAGATACAAACTGAGGCGATGGGACTGTGTTACGAGATGAAACTGATAGAGAATAAATATGAGACCGTCATTCATGCACAGTCAACAGAATTCCCTGGTATGAAATATGGAGGAAATGCTATAGTAGCTTTTTATTATCAATACATTCAAGATCCACTAAGAGGAAAATGTATTTTTAAACTTCATTAAGAGAACACCTATAGCTAAAACTAAGGAGGCATTAGTCCAATTTTATACTGATTAGTCAATGCTTGCCCTATTTCCTTAAATTATAAGTACTTTCATTTAGAGGTACTTAGATAAATTAACCCATATTTACAGATGAATAACACAAAATCAAATAAGAAAAATTTTTTCTTTTTACCAAAAAATTCTTTTTAAAGAAAGTAGAAATATTTAGCCTAAAGCATGTGACATTTTAGTAGGAAGCATGTAACAATTTTATCTATCTATCTATCTATTTATTTGTAGGCAGAGTCTCACTCTGGCCCTGGCTACAGCATAGCTCACAGCAACCTCAATCTCTTGGCTCAACAGATCCTCTTTCCCAAGCCTCCTGAGTAGCTGGGACTACATGCATCCACCTAGTTTTTCTCTTTTTAGTAGAGATTGGGTCTTGCTCTTGCTCAGCCTGTTCTCCAGTTCCTAAGCTCAATCCACCTGACTCAGACTCATATAAAAATTTTAAAGATATGTTGGTGGATTTCAAAAAAGAATTTCCTGTTTTTACTTTCCTAATCAGTCTCATGATAATCTTTCTCTCTCCACACCACCATCACGGCTTGTCTGGGCAAACAATAATTGCTTGCCTTCTATATCAGCTCTGCTCCCCATTCCCTAATTCCATTATCAACTTAGCAGGTAGAGATTTTTATCTAATCAGATATATGCGATGTGAACAGAAATGACAATAGAGCTCACATTTATTATTGTTGCATTTGATCCTCACAACATCCCATGGCATAAGTGTCATCAACTCACCTTTTCTGAGATTAAAAAAAAAACAGATTGCTAAAAACTTCCCACTGACTCAGTCAAAGACACATGATTAGGAAGTCGTGAATCTATGATTACAAATCGAGTCTATCTTATTTCAGATTTTATGCTTTATGAGTAACTACATTTCTGTGAGTCCTGGGACTAGCAAAAATGTGAGTTTGGGAATGAGAGAGAATATGTTGTCTTCAAAAGAGCTCTTGAATTATTCACCTATCTTCATGTGACAAATTACCCAAGACTTGGTGAAAAGAAGTCTTGCTTTGTCACTGTTGACCTAAAAGCTAGGGAGGATGAGAGATTCCGCTATTGTGTTTTGGGGAAACACGTGTAAGGCTTTGGAATTCCTGAAACCACCTTGCTAAGAAGAATATAACCCAGCTACATACAGAGATCATGTGAGTGAGGACATCTGGGAAGTGGATGTTTATTCAATTGGTCCCACCCAAATGAGCCACCCAAGCTAGTGTCACCACCAGCAGAGACAAATTGCGCAACTTGGTAGCATTAAACTGCAAATATGTATTATTTTTCACAGTTTCTGTGAAGTATATGTCTTATTCATTAATGTATTTCATCTGCCTAGTGCCTGGCACAAAAAAAGAAACTATTTTGTTGTTGTTATTTTGAGACAGAGTGTCACTTTGTCCCCTTCAGTAGAATACCATGGCATCATAGCTCACCGCAATCTCAAACTCTTTGGGCTCCAGTGATCCTCTTCCCTTAGCTTCCCAAGTAACTGAGACTACAGGTACCTGCCACAACATCTGGCTATTTTCAGAAACTGGGTCTTGCTCTTGCTCAGGCTGGTCTCAAACTGAGCTCAAGCAGTCCACCTGTCTTGGGCTCTCAGAAGAAACTCTATTATCATTAAAATAAATACTGAATGAACCAAAATATAAATGGATATACAAGTGATTGAATGGGTAAGTATTATGGAGGTGGATAATATTTTTATTCATGATTGTTATTGGTGGGGATATATCTGAAGTCTTCATAAAACCTCACAAACAAGAATTTTTGTTGATATTTTACAATGGATATGAGGAGCCATTGCTAGGTTTGTGCTGAGGAGTGCTTAAGAATAGCCTTGCAAGGGTTAACCCCGCTCTCTTCCAGCTTATTCTCAGGTCTGAAGTTCACTGCTTCCAAAGAGCTCATGCACATCTTCCATACATATTTTCTATACCCAATATGTAGTGAAATAATTGGATAAAGGAATGTATAAATTATATAAGGAATAAGAAAAAAGTTAGTTTTTCTGCAGATTTTTTTTATCATATAGATACTTTTAGGCTCTGAAGATCATGTGGCCCAGAGTAAGTTAAATTTCAGTTGACATCACGATTCATTGTCAAACTTTATTGGAATGCTTTAATTATATTTGATAATTAACACTCCGCTTTATTTTCAGATGCTTAACTGGGCAATGAAGTCTTAACTTCAGGTTGAAATTTCTCATGCTTTATCTCAGGCTAACTGTAAATGAAATTTGTAAAGTTCAAATAAAACTCTGTTTACTCAAAAAAAAATTTAAAAAAAAGAATTAGGTTAGTTAATTAAAGAGTGAATGAATTAAATAGAGGACTGACATAAGACTATTTAAAAATGTCCAGTGTTGCACAGCCAAGCTTGGATGAATTCAGGTCAGAGATTTATGAGAGAAACAGGATGTCGCAAGGCAGATGGGAGTTCCCAGGGATCTTGACTCAGTGAATGTGTGTGGCCTACTCCAAGGAAAATCAAGCTATCTATGCAATTGAAAGTTATAACATTCAAAACATCTTTCTTTTAGCATTGTGGTAAACAGATAAAAATTAGTCATGAGTTTTAATGAAACAAAACACTTTTTGTCTATAAGAAATGAAGCTTTGAGAATAAAAAAATTAAATATAGTATCATAAATTTTTAGAAATTCCCTTCCTTTCAATGAAGACATGTGTCATTATAGCATGCAATCCTTCCCAGGAGAGTCCTGCTGGAAAAACTCAGGTTTCAGCCATCATGGCTCATACAATAAAGTAATCAAGCACATATTTGAGTTTCTACTCAAAGTTGTTTATCTATTTAGAACTTGGGCAAATGTTCAGAAACTCAAAATTGGCTCTGAAGTAGCCTATTATATCATTGTTTAATTCCGTTTGACAGTTGGGTTTCCTTTAAAATGCAGGGGAAAAAGGAAGGGTATTAAAAATGCTCAAAGTACATTTTGTTTGGCAGCAATGTATTCTAACATACGTAACAGTCAGCATGTGAGAAAATAAAGGAGAGTCAGCTTGACTTTGAGGTTTTGTAGGGTAGCCTGAGCTACTAATGTGAATATACAATCAATGCAGTAGATGCTCATGGAATCATTCATTTAATAAACAGGTATTGAGATTATCATATGTGTCATGTCCTATTCTATATACCCAGGAAAAAAAGTCAGTGAATAAAATAATAATTACTTCCTTTCTCCCTCATGGGAGAAATAGAACATGAATAATAATGATCAAATGCATTATATAGTGTGAGAGAAGGTGGGAATAGAGCAGTAAAATAAAGGTAGAGTACAGTAAGGGATATCAAGTATCTAGGTGGAAGGAAGAAGAGGATGTAGCATAAATAGAGTGGCCACATTAAGCTTCCTAAGGAGGCAACTGAACGAAGAGTTGCACATGTAAGGGAAAAGTATTTCAGCCAAAGGGAACAACTTATGTACAGAGATGGGAAATATCTAGCCGGTATGAGCAGCAGGGTTAGGGTTAGTAACCCTAACAGAGGGTTATAGGCAGTAACTCTGCTAGGAGGGGAGTGAGTGGTGCAAAGTCAGTCTGAGAAGTTACAATGTTGTCAATAGGGGTATCTCTGAAGGCTTCATAAAGCCCCACAAACAAGAATTTTTGTTGATATTTTACAATGGATATGAGGAGCCATTCCCAGGTTTGTGCTGAGGAGTGCTTTGTTGTGAATTAGGTTTTAACACCAAGATCAGCCTTGCAGGGGTTAACCCTGCTCTCCTCCAGCTTCTTCTCAGGTCTGAAGTTTCTGCCTCACTGCTTTCAATTTCTCCATTCATCATCTTCTGATGCGGCTTCTCACATGATTCGAACAAGTTCTTTGGAACACATCATCTTCATTTGCTCTCTGGATTTGAATGCCATATAACTTAGTCATAAACAAAGAGCTTTTGCACATCCCAGGAATTGAGTGAACAAATGCACATTTTTTACCCCAACTTCTGCATTTGTGGTCTCTCCATTGGTAAATCACAAGCATTGAAAATATTAATGCTTTAACTAAATGTTTACTGAAAGTCTAGTGAATGTTAGATACTGTTCTATGACTTGGGCAGTCAGTAGCAAACAATAAAAACAGGACCCTTGGGAAGCTCACAGTGAAATTGAAAGTAGTATATGTAACATACACTGTACCTTAGAAGGCTAGCTCTCATCAACAGAATTCGGATTTTATTTCAAAGAGGTAGAAATGGGAGTAATCGTGGTCCAGCATATCACCCTCTTTCCTAGAAGTCATAGTATCCAATGTCAAAGGAATTTTCAGATCTAGTTTTGTGACTTTGAAAGGGAAGGATATTCTTCATATTTTTAGCAGTCATCAATTCTTTGTGTATGTGTGTGTGTAAGAGTAATTCTGGTTTAATTTTGGTTTCCTCCATTACCATAGAGCTCATGTGAATGAAAGGAAGATAATCTCTGCTCTCATTAGGTCCCAGCAGAAGGGATATAATAGCACAATGTATACTTTGGCCTTCAGGCCAAAGTAATGGGAGAAAATGATTTCTGAGGACCTAGAAGAAAGAGTTTTCTTTTATTTCCCAAAGAGATAAAGGATGATGCGTTTTAGGGTAAAGGAAAGGAGAAGGATCCACCTTGCAAGAATTTACTGTTAGAGAAGTATAAGGAAGGATTGCTAAGGACAATTTCTTGGGAGGAGTTAATATCCAGGTGCCTTTTATAAATGAATAAGGCAAAGAAAGAGAAGTCAGTCATTAGAAATAGGTCTGACACTATTAATGGTAATAAAGACTGCTAACATTGACTTTTTGGCATCTCTACATTGTGCTAAAATGTTTGAAGGTACTATTTCATTTAATCCCTATAACAACATCATGTGTACTTTTTATAAATGGAGAAATTGAAGCAAATAAAATTTAAATACCTTAGCCAATTTAAAACATGAATGTAGTTGCATGTGGGAACTCAAGAAAACTCTTTGACTCTAGGACCCATGTTCGAATCTACCTTGTACTTCTGGCTTTCAGAATTTAGGACTAACGTAAATATTCTGTAAATGCAGAATTTTTTTTTTTAATATCTGGAGCTTTGGATATGAGAAGGAGTGGAAATAAGACAAGGATAAAATCAAGGATGAAAGGGTAAAGTGCTTAAAAATGTTAGATCTAAAAATGTAATTTCTTACAAAATGGCATCCTAGGTTATAATTCTTGGCTCTCTCTATGGCACATCTGACCACCAGAGAACATCCACATCATTTACAGGCTAAGAACTTAGATTAAATATTATGGAAATTCTGGAGGCTCATCAACTGTATACACAACTTGCCGTAATATAAATATATGTGAAATGTATTAAACATTACCACACATAGCTCATGGTGTTCCTAAAGGATCGTACACAAAAACAAATGTTTCCATGCATACAGAATATCTTAGACACATATTTTAATGGATGGCAAAGTCTGCAGAACATCACAAGCAGACATATAGCAAACAATTGTTTTCTTATATAAACAAGAATTCCTATAATATGAAGGAAGTTTGTTAATTGTTTTATCTACTAAACCGATCATACTCAGAAACAATTTTGCCTGACTTTATCTAGATTGTATTTCTAAAAATGAAAACATGTTTATAGAAGCACTTATTCATTGCTGGTCAAAATACAAAATGTTAAAATAACTTGATAAGTCACTTTGACAGTCTCTTACAAAGCAAAAGGCAGACCTAGCATGCCACATAGCAATTATGCTTTCATGTACTCACCCACAAGGGTAAAAATTTTATGTCCATACAAAAATCTGCTTGCAAATGTGTGTAGCAGTTTTATTCATAACTGCTAAACATTAAAAGCAATCAAATGTCCTCCAAAAGGATAATGGATTTAAAAATATGGTACATCCATACAAATGAATATTACTCAAAGAAGAATAAAAAAAACCACTATAACACACAAAAAGACAAGGAAGGACCTTGAATGCATATTGTGAAGAGAAAAAAAAAGCCTAAAAAGGCTATGTACTAAATGATTCCAACCATAAGATGTGTTATCAAAGGCAAAAATATAGAGAAAGTGAAAGAATTAATGGTTTCCAAAGGTTCAGAAGGGAAACCCGACTGATTAGGTGGAGATGTTCACAGGGCACTGTAAAGTGTTGGAACTATTCGACATGATACTGTAGTGATGGGTGCACAGCTGTGCATTGTTAAAACCTATCTTGGAGAAATTATGAGGAGGGATGTAAAGTATACAGAGAATTTCTATACTTTCTGCATAATTTTTCTGTAAAAACTGAAATGTACAGGCTAGGCTTTTGACTCAACCAGTAACCCTGGCATTGTGGAATTCTGAAGCAGGAGGATCCCTTGAGGCCAGAGGTTGAACCAGTGGGCAACATTGTGAGACCCCATCTTTGCAAAAAAATAAAAAATAAATTAGCCAGGCATAATGTGTGGACATGTAGTTCCAGCCACTGCGTAGGCTTAGGCAGGCAGATCGCCTGAGCTCTGGAGTTGAAGGCTGCAGTGAACTATGAATGTACCACTACACTTCGGCGTGGGGGACAGAGCCAGATATTGTCTCTTAAAGAAAATGAACTCTATTAACATTAAAAATATAATAGTAGAGACTTTTGGGGGGAACATAAGTCAAGAATAATTGAATACTAAAATTAGAATAAGTCTTAAAACTTTTCAAAATTCAAGGGCCCCCTGAAGAGTCTCTATTCATGTATTTGCTCATTTTAGAGACTCATGGCCAGAAAGCAAAATGACTTTCCATGTAGCCACAAAGAATGCAGGTGGGAGAATGTGGAGGTGAACCCATTTCACGTGACCTATAGTTCATAATGCCTTGCAAGCCAGCAACAGACAGATGCGGTGGTGTGAAAGAATCAATGACGCAAAATCACCAAGCATGAAGTTTTTTTGAACAGTGGTGAAACGTGAATGTACATTCCCTAAAGGCTTTTAGTCTCCCCAATAATTATCCATATTTTGAAAACACGCACACAAACACACACATGCAAACATCTACTCTTATAAGCTTTAGGGGTGTTTCATATAAGGAATAAAGATGAACTCTTAGAGAAAAGTAGAATATGCCTAGATTTTAGTTTCCTCAAATAATATTCCTTTCAGTTGCTAGATTGCTTTTTTAGAGGGGACCAGGAGTGGCAATCTCTGAACAATTTCGGACTTGTATAAATGCCTTCTTTTTAAAATCTAGCATCTGTATAAAGTTTTTTAATTTGGCAGATCCCATATCTGGACATGACAAATTTCAGCTGGAAAAATATGTTGTGAAAAATATTCAGATGTCACATCCTACTGGGGCCTCAGCTCCACCCCAAAGTGCAGCAGGGCCATATTATTACATAGCTGTTTTATTTGCATTTTGGAACCCTAAGTAGATTTCCTCCTGGTATATTACATCATTATTTTTCTATGAAGAGGGAAAAATATATATATGAAGCTTTCATAGCATTGTTTACTGTTGTCAATCAAATTATTTGAAATATTATGTTTTACTAATTTTGTGAGGAACTATAAAATCATATCTCATAGCTCAAAAGAAAAAGAACTGGCATGCATATCATAGTTAAATAAATTCTCACTGTGTTAAATTCATTGAGGGCAGTGTCCTCACGGCTCATAGCAACCTCAAACTTTTGGGCTTAAGTGATTCTCTTGCTTCTGTCTCCCAAGTACCTGGGACTATAGGGAGCTTCCACAACACCCAGCTATTTTTTTGTTGCAGTTGCCATTGTTGTTTAGCTGGCCCAGGCCAGGTTTGAACCCTTGGTATATGTGGCTGGATGTGACTGGCGCTCTGCCCACTGAGCTATGGGCACCGCCTATTCAACATACTTTTAAAAGACTATATCTATTATCTGCCTAGTGTTATGTAACTTCTTTAAAGCCTCAAAGCTAGGCAATACATAAGTCGTAACCAAAACCCCAGGTCTCTCCTTATTTAAGGGACAGCAGAGTTTGTTTTATCAGAAAAAGAGAAAGAAAAGAGGAGAAGAAAAAAAAGGAAGAAAGGAAGGAAGGAAGGAAGGAAGGAAGGAAGGAAGGAAGGAAGGAAGGAAGGAAGGAAGGAAGGAAGGGAGGGAGGGAGGGAGGGAGGAAGGATGGGAGGGAGGGAGGGAAGGAAGGAAGGAAGGAAAAGAGGAAGGGAGAAAAGGAGGGAGGGAGGGAGGAAATTTTCCAAATAAATTTTAGTTTACATAAAAGTTTCACTAAGTGAGATTAAGGACTCTGTCTGAGCTAGTGAGTGGAGTGGTCAAAACTTTACCCTAATCTTGTGTTTTAAATGATACGTAGCTGCTTCTAAAGCAATGGATAAGGGACCTTATCTTATTACCTCTGAAGCACTTCAGTGGATGAAACAATTTAAGAGTACCAATCATTTCACATGATAGGAGTTTCTGAATAATATTCACTGAGATTGAGGGCAAAAACTGACAAGCTTTATACTCAGTAAACTCATCCTCTTCTATTCAGAGTCTTCTGTTAAGGAACAAGAAAAGAAGATTGAATACTACTTGTTTTCCCAAATGTCTGTCTGTGGGAGAGATTGTGGTGAGGAAACTGTGGTTCTGGCCACTGGACTCAGAGTTGTGGGCACTGGAAATGAACTAATCAGATCACTCAAGTTAGCCTACACCCTGTCTCCACACCAAAACACCCTTGGCAATGATGGTCCACTGCCAGGCTAGGCTGAGAAAGTTTCTTGTACGGGAACATTGTATGGACTTATGACCTTAAAACCCTCTATTTCAAAGAGGAATTCCAAAGGGCTGAGAGAGAGTCTGGGTGTCCAAAGCCATGAGGCTGAATGGAGGTCACAGTCATGTCCTAGATGGGACAGAGTGGGAGCTCTCTGAGCAAGCAGGCCCACGTTGTCCCAGCCCATGCACAGGGAGAAACAAGCCTGAGGAGTGAACTGCTGAATGTAAAACCCTGGTGGCTCTTCTCTCTTTGTCCTTTCTGTCATTTTAGACCCATCTCTGTCTTGTCCTGTGCCCCAAGGGCTGAGCTCTCTGGACTTTATTGGAATTCTGTTTTAGTGTCTGGCTCCCATTAGATCTAACAAATGGGAAGTTCTGCCAGGATGTACAGGGCAGAGGGAGAAATTTTTGACCTCCTCTCCTCTTCCACCAACTATGATTGCGAGCCTATACGACTATGTCCCTGGCTGTGTTCTCCTGCAGGGGCCACAGCACTTAGTCAGTGACCCGACCCCACCCCTGTACCCAAGGGTATGGCCCTCCCTGATTCTGAAAACATCTGTCTTTTTCCTTTTGCCCTGCAATGGTAGTTGCTGCTAGCCCCTACCCTATTGGTAGTTTCTGAATCATTAACCATTCCCTTAAAGTTTTATCTATCCCCTGACCACAACTTTATATAGCCTCTTTATTAACTATTTTTTAATCCAATACTTTGAATGTGCTATTTCTGCTCAAAAACTTACATATACAAAGTAACAATAATGACCAGTAAATATTACTCTATGTCAAGTATTAAAATCATGTTAAGAAATTAAAATGACTTTGCCCATAAAAGCCTATAATAACTATCTGAAACTGATACATATTACTTACAGACAAATATTCTGGATCTTAGGGAATTTGAGTGACTTCCCCAGGGTCCTACATTTCATCTGGACAAACTTGGACTCAGATTTTCTGATGCCAGATCTTAAGTCTCTTAATGATCACATAATTCTACATCAAAAATCACCCCTCAGCAGAATCAAAGGAATATGAAAGGGGTTAGGAAAATTTGTAGATGAGAAAATCAAACCAGGACTGGCTTTTCAAATTAATTTTCCAAAAGAGTAAAATTTCCACATAATGCTTAGCTATTGCAGCTTAAGATGATACAGCAGATATTCATACTTTTTAAACTAACAGTGTATGTTTTTACATGTGGAAATTCTGTTTTTAACATTAGCTATGTGGTACTGCAATTCCTATATAAATCTGCCCAACAATACAACAGAAAATCATACAACATCTGTCACTGTTTTTCCTCCAAAACACCAATGACTGTGCAGACTAATCCCTTAGGGCTGGCTAGTCTCTTCTTGCATTTGATGTTCTGATAAAATACCTACTGATATGTAAAACTTATCACCAGCTATAACAGAGAATATTCATCATTAGTTAGTAGTGGTAGTTATCTTTTCCAGGAAAGCCTAATAAAACTGGAGAAACTCTGGTCCACTAATACATACATTTTGAAATCAGGCACAAGTTTTCCTTATCCTTGCTTACTTATTATATGGGATATAATATCAGATGTTCTATGTTAAAATTAAGCCAAAATATGTAACTGTTTTTAAGATATGAGGATAAATTCATGGTGGTAACAATGGACTAAAAATCACAGCTATCTGCTGAACTGGCATTTTTATTACAGGGTCCAGGCAGTTTCATCTTTGGTTATTCTATTCTGTATCAGGACAGAAAAAAAGGAAGTTTAGTTCCAAGAAATATGAGAGCACAGATCAATTCCATTCTTCCTTGTTGTTTATTGTAAAACATAAATACCATACAAAATTTATTCTTATTCAATTTACCTTGTAAAGGTAAGACATAACAATAGCTCTGCATATCAAAGAACCAAGCAATTCACCTACTAGACTAAAAATTATGTATATCATACATACTGAAAGCGAATTAATCTAATAATTACTTTGTACAATTTGTTAAAATATGAAGTTTACTTAATTCTCTCCCTACTCACAGGGCAGTGAAATGGAATTTATAGTTATTGAACATCTATGATGTGGGAGATGTTGGCTCATAAAATGATTTAAACCTTAGGGTCATTGTAGCATGTAAGCAAAGATGATTAACAGTTATTAATAAGGTCTTGGATGCCAGGCCTGTGTTTGAATCCCAGCTGAAAACCAGAGTGAATGAATCCAGCATTTCTATATAGAATAGTTATTGAATTTTTAGGGAGTTATGAAGATAACTCATCCTGGATATAGAAAACACAGAGACGGGTCACACGTGTCAGCTTTTTCACCAATAAAACCTAGATTGGAGGATTTGATTTAGTAGATGGCCAGATGGACTTGATGATATATGTTCTTTACAGTCATTCTAATTCCCACTTCATGCATTAGCATAGCCCACACAAGGAATATTTGAGGTCTTTAGAAGATAAACCCACTTACCAATAATCACTGTCCTCACACCCTCCCCATCTCTGGGCTAAAGAGGGAAGATAATAGAATGGGGAGAACAGAGGGGCATTCCTGATACTCATGAACTTAAAATAAACTACATATGATTAAATAGAATGCCAGGCATGTAATGCTTTATGCATGGTAGTTATCACTACTATGAGGCACACTCTTCTCATTTTTTTATTCAGGAAACTGTCTTCAGTATCAGAGAACAAGGATCCAAATCTGGGGCCGACTTTATGGTTGGCAGAAAAATGGCCTCCCCAAAGATGTCAATGTCCCTGGAACCAGTGAATGTATTAGATTATATGACAAAGAGATTAATGGTAGCACTGGAATTAAGATTGTAAATTTGCTAAACTCAAAAAAACCACCATATTGTAGAGTATCCTTGTGGGCTCAAGACAATCACAAGGGATATTAAATGTGGACTAGGGAGGGAGGAGAGTCAGTGTCATAGCAATATGCCACGAAAAAGACCAGATGAACCCTTGCTGGCCTTGAAGGTGGTGGAGAGACATGAGCCACAGAGTGAAAGTAGCCTGTGGAAGCAAAAACCTTAAGAGACAGATTCTACCTTAGAGTCTCCAGAAAGGAGCACAGTCCTTGCCTACACCTTCACTTTGGATGGTTGAGACAATTTCAGATTTTTGACCTTTACTACTATCAGATAATAAATGTGTGTTGCTTTAAGCCACAAACTGTATGGGAATTTGTTATAGTATTCATAGAAAAATAATGTAACTGCAAAAATAAACAATTCTACACCAACACCACACTGTCTCCCTGCCCCCAAAATGCACAAAAATCGAATCAAAGGCTGAGTTGTGAGAGCCCAGTTAGAGAGTGGGGAGGCAGTAGAAATTGCAGATGCTGCATGGGAGCCACAAGTAATTTGCCACTGATATACTTTGAGATATATAATCTGGGAGGTTTTGAAGGAAGAAGTATGGAAGAGTGAACTCTCTTACCTCAGTGAAATGCCTGCTTTTGGAGAAATGGAGTAAAAGGGCAAAGAAAGAGCATTTTTGTAACTTTTTTTTTCCATGAACATATTGTGCTTTGTAAGCAATTTTAAACCGCACTGCCATTCTGTGGCTCTGTCAGTAAAAACTGGTTACAAAAATACAGATTACTCCAAAGCAAAAGAATGCCAAAACAATGCATCACGTCCATTTAACTCTACCTTTTAATCTAACACTAAAACCAAAACATTTTGTGAAAAAAAAAAATCCAACAGTAAGACAAACTTGTTCTATTTTAGATGTTAGAATGGCTATTAGTAGTTTAGGATAATTACGGCCTTTGGGATATAAGCTGTCCTTCTGAACTGGAGCTTCCTCAAGTCCATTTAGTAGAAATGCAACCTTTTATTTGGGATCTTCCAAAACAGGAAACCAGAGCCAGCAAGAGGATGTGAAATGCCATGGGCTTCAGGTGGGACAGGGTTAGGACATTGTGAATAATATTAATCACTCTTTGTTCTCTTCTGATAATGTAGAACAATGTATTCTGAGTTGGTCTTTGCTCTGTGTATGTATAGATATATAGATATATACATACATACATATTTTCTCCCATTCCTTTTTAAGCACCAATTTGTGGAAGATGCTGTGTTGTTTTCATCCTTAATTCTGGATACTCAGAACATATTTCTTTGCTTACCCATCCCTGACCACTTTTGCCTTTGCTTACCATCTAAGGTTAGAATTTGGAAGAATTCGGAAGACTTCTCCTAATAACACCAACACTGCTTTCTTTTAGCAATGTGGAGTTCTCAGATGGCAACTTCATGCTCTGAGACTATTTCTCCTACCAATGTTTCCAAGAGAAGCAATTTATAAAATACATCTAGGACACACTCATCTATGAAATGCCAGTTCCCTGAAGTGAGTGCATGTGATCAGTGACAAATATTTTCTTATGTATTTATTCACCAACTTGTTCGGAAAAGTTTGAGTCATCATCCAAGAAAAAAAAAAAAAGTAGAAACCACATGTGGTGTAAATAAAGGGGGTATTAATAAACTGAAGATGTTGATTTCACAAAATTGCAACCATTTCTGAAGAACTGAAATTTGAATATGGCCTCTTGGCTCCAAACAACTTCACTGAGACTAGGCATATGGTGAAGATTTTAGTCTTTAAACATAGGTTTTGTATTTTAAAATCCGTAATTTACAGATTTCCTTCTCTAGAAATGAAATTTCTGTTTATCCAAGTAAAGGGCCTTTTCTCTTAAACCTGATTGCTAATTCTGCCTCCAATAGACCTACAGTACCTTTTATGGCCTGGTTGGTGTAAGAACACAGCTCTTTGGTACCATTCTGAAGTTTTTTACAGTTCAAATCAAAGAAGAATGCTGAGAGCTATTTTCTTTAGCAAAAGATTTTATCTTTTTAATTAAATAAGCAATACCCTCAGTTTTATCTAGAATTATTTAAAAATTCCAGCTTTTCTCTTTTTGATGGAATGCTAATTGCTTTTATAAGGAGGACAAAAGTATCATTGTCAGTACTGACACAAGGTGTTGTGAAGGGAGCTTTGGTGAGAAAGTGAAAGGTGCTCCTTCTTTTCTAGGTAACTGAATTAAAGAAAAAAAACGAAACATCTTTGGGCAGATAAAGATAGATTAAAGGCTGGATTTCAGCCTTCATTCCCATTCATTCTGACCTAGCACCTAACCTACACAAATGCAGCTAGGAACTTTATGTAGACTTCCAGTAACTAGTTTATTTGCTTTCACTTCTTAAAGGACTTTTTAAAGTACTTGCTTCATTCTTTTGTCATGCAAATGGAGTTGTTAAATGCTAGTAGCCTATGGCCCATCAGAAGGCTGGTAAATGTAAAGTGATTATGCAAATAGGAACAAAAAACATGGTAATTACTTAAAGACAACTGGTAGATGAACCATAAAAGCCTCCTACAAATGGTATGGAATAACACAATAATCAATTACTCCTGGGGAGAACTTTACCTTTTAAAAAATCCTTCCCTTTGAGAGTCATTGTTTCCCTAGATCAGTGTTTTTCAGCCCCTTGATGTTTTTGAATCTTAGGGCACTTTTGAACCTAAGTTAAACTTCCTAGGCACATTTAAATTTTGTTGATCAAAGGAAAAAGTAAAAATATATATATACTTATTGTGGTTGGAATTTCTTTTCAAAATAGTTTAATTAACAATCTTTAAAAATTTTCTCAGCACACCTAAGGTCCTCTCATGGTGCACACCAGTGAGCAGCCCAGGTTGAAAATCACTACACTAGATTTTCATAATAATGGTGAGAAAAGTTGTTTTTCTTTTTTTTTTTTCATTTTTTTAATTAAATCAGAGCTGTGTACATTAATGCAATCATGGGGTACAATGTGCTAGTTTCATATACAATCTGAAATAGTTTCATCAAACTGGTAACATAGCCTTCATGGCATTTTCTTAGTTATTCTGTTAAGACATTTTATATTCTACATTTAGTAAGTTTCACCTGTACCTTTCTAAGACGCAACATAGGTGTATATCCCACCAATTATCCTCCCTCCACCCATTCTTCCCCCTCCCCTCCCTTGTCCCTCTCCCCCTACTCTTGTACTATAATTGGGTTTTAGCCTTCATATGAAAGCTATAGATTAGTTTCATAGTAGGGCTGAGTACATTGGATACTTTTTCTTCCATTCTCCAGATACTTTGCTAAGAAGAATATGTTCTGGCTCCATCCATGCAAACATGAAAGAGGTAAAGTCTCCATCTTTCTTGAAGCCTGCATAATATTCCATGGTGTACATATACCACATTTTATTAATCCATTTGTGGATCGATGGGCACTTGGGCTTCTTCCATGACTTAGTGATTATGAATTGTGCTGCAATAAACATTCTGATACAAATATCTTTCTTATAATGTGCTTTTTGGTCTTCTGGATATATACCTAATAGAGGAATTATAGGATCAAATGGCAGATCTATTTTTAGATCTCTAAAATATTCTCCAATTATCTTTCCAAAAAGATATTTGGAACGTATTAGTTGCAATGTAGAAGTGTTCCCTTTTCTCCACATTCATGCCAACATCTGTATTTTGGAGATTTTATGATATGGGCTAATCTTGCTGGGGTTAGATGATATCTCAAAGCAGTTTTGATTTGCATTTCTATGATGATTAAGGATAATGAGCATTTTTTCATGTATCTGTAGGCTGTGCGCCTGTCTTCTTCAGAGAAGTTTCTATTCAGGTCCCTTGCCCACCCTGAGATGGGATCGCTTTTTCTCTTCTTGCTAATACATTTGAGTTCTTTGTGGATTCTGGTTATTAAACCTTTGTCGGAAGCATACCCTACAAATATCTTCTCCCATTCTGAGAGCTGTCTGCTTGCTTTACTAACTATATTCTTGGCTGTGCAGAAGCTTTTTAGTTTGATCAGGTCCCAGTAGTATATTTTTGATGCTGCTTCAGTTGCCCGGGGAGTCCTCTTCATAAAATGTTCACCCAGGCTGATTTCTTCAGGAGTTTTCCCTGCACTTTCTCTTAGTATTTTTCTAGTTTCATGTCTTAAGTTTAAATCTTTAATCCAGTGAAAGTCTATCTTAGTTAATGGTGAAAAGTGTGGGTCTAGTTTCAGTCTTCTACAGGATCGCCTGCCAGTTCACCCAGAACCATTTGTTAAATAGGGAATCTTTTCCCCACTGAATATTTTTAATTGGCTTGTCAAAGATCAAATAATGGTAGGTAGCTGGATTTATCTCTTGGTTCTCTATTCTGTTCCATACAGCTACCTCTCTGTTTTTATGCCATTATCATGCTGTTTTGATCACTATCAATTTGTAGTATAATCTGAGGTCTGGTAGCGTAATTCCTTCTGCTTTGTTTTTATTTCTGAGTAATGTCTTGGCTATTCAAGGTTTTTTCTGATTCCATATAAAATGATGTATTATTTTTTCAAGATCTTTAAAGTATGGAGCTTATGGACAATGGAGCTTTAATAGGGATTGCATTAAAATTGTATATTGCTTTGGGTAATATGGACATTTTAACAATGTTGATTCTTTCCAGCCATGAGCATGGTATGTTTTTCCATTTGTTAACATTTTCAGCTATTTTTTTTCTTAGAGTTTCGTAGTTCTCTTTATAGAGATCTTTCACTTCCTTTGTTAGGTAAACTCCCAAATATTTCATCTTCTTTGGCACTACTGTGAATGGAATAGAGTCCTTAACTGGTTTTTCATCTTGGCTATTGTTAGTATATATAAAGGCTACAGATTTATGAATATTGATTTTGTAACCTGAGATACTCAGTGATTCCTTGATCACTGCTAGGAGTTTTGTAGTCTATTCCTTGGTGTTTTCCAGGTAAACAATCATATCATCTGTGAAGAGTGAAAGTTTGATCTCTTCTGACCCTATATGGATATGGATACCCTTGATTGCCTTTTCTTCCCTAATTGCAATAGCTAAAAGTTCCATTACGTTGTTAAAGAATAGTGGAGACAATGGGCAACATTGCCTGGTTCCTGATCTGAGTGGAAATGATTTCAATTTAACTCCATTCAATGCAATATTGGCTATGGGTTTGCTGTAGATGGCCTCTATCAATTTCTGAAATGTCCTTTATATACCAATTTCTTAAGTGTTCTGATCATGAAGGGATGCTGGATATTATCAAAAGCTTTTTCTGCATCAATTGAGAGAATGGTATAGTCTTTGTTTTTTAATTTGTTTATGTGCTGAATTAATTTATAGATTTACGTATATTGAACAAGCCTTGAGACCCTAGGATAAAGCCCATTTGGCCATGGTATATAATTTGTTTGATGTGTTATTGGATTCTGTTTGCTAGGATCTTGTTGAATATTTTTGCATCAATATTCATCAGTGATATTGGTCTATAATTTTCTTTTGTTGTTGGGTCTTTTCCTGGTTTAGGGATCAAGGTGATGTTTGCTTCATAGAATGTGTTGAATAATATTCCTTCTTTTTCTATATTTTGCAAAAGGTTGAGCAATATAGGTACTAGTTCCTCTTTAAAGGTTTAGTAGAATTCTGACGTGACACCACTTAGTTCAGGGCTTTTCTTTTTAGGGAGATTTTGTATAGTTGATGCTATTTCAGAACTTGATACAGACCTGTTCAACATTTCCACTTCATTCTGGCTGAGTCTTCAAAGGTGGTGTGCTTCCAATTATTGGTCAATTTCCTTCAGATTTTCACATTTCTGAAAATAAAGTTTCTTGTAATATTCATTAAGGATGTTTTGAATTTCTGAGGAGTCTGTTGTTATTTCGTCTTTACCATTTCTGATTGATGAAATTAGAGGTTTTACTCTTTTTTTTTCCTCGTTTGGTTAGCTAAAGGTTTATCAATTTTATTGACCTTTTCAAAAAACCAAACTTTGTGATTTATTGATCTGTTATATGATTCTTTTGTTTTTAATGTCATTTAATTCTGCTCTAATTTTGGTTATTTCTTTTCTTCTACTGGGTTTGAGATTGGGATGTTCTTCTTTTTCCAGTTGCTTGAGATGTCCCATTAACTTTCTCTCTTTTTGTTCCCTTGAGGAAGGCTTGCAGTGCTATAAATTTCCCTTGGGACTGTCTTTGCAGTATCCCAGAGGTTCTGATAATTCATGTCTTCATGGTCATTTTGTTCTAAAAATTTGTTAATTTCTTTCTTAATCTTGTCTATGACCCATCTGTCATTCAGCATAAGGTTATTTAGCTTTCATGTTTTTGTATGAGTATGCAGATTTCTGTTGTTACTGAGTTCAACTTTTATTACATGATGGTCCAAGAAGATGCAAGGAATAATTTCTATTCTTTTAAATTTGCTAAAGTTGGATTTGTGAAATAAGACGTGATCAATTTTGGAGTATGTTCCATTGGCTGATGAGAGAAATGTATATTCAGTTTTGTTAGGATGAAATGTTCTGTAGATGTCTGTTAAATCCAAATGTTGAATAGTTAAGTTTAAATCTAAAATTTCTTTACTTAGCTTCTTATTAGAGGATCCATACAACACTGCTTAAGGAATGTTAAAATCTCTGACTACATAATGGAGCTGGAGGAAATCAGCTCATGTCTGCTAGAGTTTCTCTTATAAATTGAGGCGCATTCTGGTTGGGTGCATAAATATTAATAATTGAAATCTCATCATATTGAGTATTACCTTTAGCAAATATAAAGTGTCCATCCTTATCCTTCCTTACTTTAGTTGGTTTAAAGCCTATTGTATCTGCAAATAAGATTGCAACACCTGCTTTTTTCTGTTTTCCATTTGCCTGGTATATAGATGACCATCCTTCACCTTGAGTCTATATTTATCTTTTAAGGTAAGATGAGATTCTTGTATACAACCGATATCTAGCCTGAGTTCTTGTATCCAGTCAGCCAGCTTGTGCCTCTTTAGAGGACAATTTAAACCATTCACATTAATTGAGAATATTGATAAGTTTTTTGAAAGTCTAGTGGACATTTTTAATCCTTTTGCCACTGTGGAAGTTGGAAGTTGATCAAAAGTTTCTGATTGAGTTTACTTTTGTAGTGGAGGATTACTCTGGTCATTACGGAGAATAGATCTAAGAATATCCTGGATAGCTGGTTTAGTTGTGTCAAATTTCTTTAACATGCAGATGTTATTAAAAAAGTATTTAATTTCTCCACTATAAATGAAACTCAGTTTAGCTGGATACAGGATCCTGGGTTGAGAATTATTTTATTTTGGGAGATGAAAAGTCGATGACCATACTCTTCTAGTTTGAAAGGTTTCAGCAAAGAGATCTGCAGTTATTCTAACATTCTTTCCCTTGTAGATTATGGTTTTCTTACGTCTGGCTGCTTTCAGAATTTTCTCCTTCTTATTAACTTTAGTGAAGTTAATTATGATGTGCCTGGGGATGTCTTATTCAGATTGAGTTGTGCTGGGGTTCTGAAACTGTCTGCTATCTGAATTTCAGAATCTCTTGGCATGTCTGGAAAGTTCTCTTTCATAATCTCATGAAGAGAGGACTCTGTGCCTTGGAAGTCACTTCACCGCTTTCAGTGGTCTCTATAAGGCGGATATTGATTTTCTTTGAATTACCCCAAAGCTCTCTGAGAGAATGATCTGATTTTTGCTCTCCATTTCTCTTCTTTGAAAGTTTGGGAGCATGCGATAGCTTTGTCTTCAATGTCAGAAATCCTTTCTTCTGCTTGTTTCATTCTGTTACTGAGGGATTCTACAGTATTTCTCAGATCTTTGAGGGCTGCAAATTCTTGTCTCAATGTGTCAGAATCTTTGGTGATTTTGTCTTTGAATTCCTAGAATTCTTGAGACAATTCTTGAAATGTTCCTTGAATTTCTAGTTCCAACTTTTCCTCTATTTCATTTATCTTATTTGCAATCCACATTTTGAATTTGGTTTCTGACATCTCAGCCATCTGTTTATGAATGGGATCTTCAGTTCTTTTGCCAAATTGTTCCTTGGGGGGGGGTTGATCTACTCTAGTTATTCATGTTACCAGAGCTTTTCTCCTGATTCAATCCCATGATCATTTTACACTGTTTGGCTTGATTAGCAAATAAGGAGAAGTTGGGGCTTGATTAGCAAATAAGGAGAAGTTGGGGCTCCAGGAGTAGTGATTGGCCAGTCTTTTTCCAAAAATCTGGGACTGCTATCTGTACTTTTCCCCCTAGAGTTTTGCCAAGGACCTGTACAGTGCTACACCCTGAGAAACTGGAGACCTTCTTGGTATAGTCCGGCTAAGTGGCTCAGTCTTATTTTCAGTTGGTCTCTGACTTGCCCTAGTGAATTAGTTAGTCTGGGTTGAAGTCTCAACTGTGGAGAATTACCAGCAATTAATTCACCCTACCTCCCACAGGCAACAATTGGAAAAGGAAAATCAAGCCTTTCCACAACCACACACCCTGGGTATCACTTTGGACAGTTCTCAGGTGGCTGGCCCAGTTCAAGGGGTCCAAATCAATTGTCCCTGTCAGCACCAGTCTCAGGTGAGAGAGTTCAAAAGGTGTCCGGCAACCAGATAGGGAGGGTCTGCTGTCTGCTCTCGAGTATGACCTGCTCCGGTGCTCCATGCGGTCAGAAGGACCAACCCAGCAAATAAATTAGTCTGGTAAGGTTGATGTCTCCTTCCTCACCTTGCACCTCTGTCACACTCATCACTGGTAACCCAACAGGGCTGTGACCCAGTTTCCTGCAATGAGAAAATGCTCCAGGGGTTTTGCACCTGTCTGAGTCACAGGGAGATCTATGTCTCCTCAGCCAAGCCACCACTCTCTGCCACTATCCTGCAGGGGGAGGTGAGGCCTGACAACCTTGGATACTTAATGAGGGCTGGGGTATTTCACTCAATTCCAGCCCTGCCCCTGATGTGGCTGACAGAACAGAACAACTTCGTACAGTTTGTTTCTGTCCCAGGAATATAGATGCTGTTTGAGTAACGCTGCCCTGTCTGTGCCACTGCCCAGTCTCAGCTGCAGTTCCTGAGACCAAGTGAAACAGTCTTCTGCGTCAGCCTTGCCCTGGGAGTCTGCTGTCCCTGCCCTCCACCCAGGCCAGTTCTGCCCAGTCTGTGCCACTGCCCAGTCTCAGCTGCAGTTCCTGAGATCAAGTGAAATAGTCCTCTGGGTCAGCCCCACCCTGGGAGTCTGCTGTCTCTGCACATGTGTATTTTAGTCCCCTTAGTCTGCCTAGGTGGTACCACTTCAGGCATGCCCTTTACTCACCGGGACCTGCGTACTGTCCCAGATCTGTTCTGCCAGTGGCTGCTACCAGAGAAGATGTCTGGGCTCCTCTGGTTGCCCACAGAGACTGGGGGTGTCATTTCAAGGTATCCCCAGGAGTGTGAGATCTATTGTTCCCACTTGGCTGTTGTTCTGTGCCCTGGGGCACTGTGACTTCTGTGCAGTTCTCTCTCTCTGGACCATCCTCTCCTCTCTCCCATGCCAGAAAATCAGCACAGATCAGCAATAACCCATGCCCTGTCCACACTCCTCAAGAAAATGCCCAAGAATCTGGACTCCATAGGGGACAGGCTTCCAGACCTTGGGGCAAGAGTGGAGGGGAGTGCTGGGAGTTTAAAATTTTAGGTAGAGAATATATACAGTTTTATGTAGCTTTATGCCTGGAAAGAGAGTGCCCTGGCACCCTAGTAGGGGAAGGAGGTCCAATTTGTAGAGGGTGTCTCCTGTGGGATTAAACAGGAGGATATTTGAACTCCACTTGCTTGTTTGTATGGCGTATACTTCAAGCCATTCTCGTGGGGGAGAGGAACTCCTGTCCAGTTGGCAGTGGTTTTTGTACCTTTTGTTTGTATACTTGGGGTTGCAGGGTTGATGTGCTTTCTTCAACCTTCTCTCTTGACTCAGATCCAAACCATCAGCTTTCTTGCTAAACCTCTGTCCTTTAACTCCTTCTGGACAGGAGCCTCTGTGAAAAGCTGGCTATAGACCACCATCTTGGCTCTGCCTCCCCAGAAATATTGCTTTTGGTTTTTCAGATACATACTCAAAGCCACAAAGCTTTGTAATCATATGTATGCTATGTTGAGGATATAATCGTGATTGTAATATAAAGTACTCTCCAAAGGTAAAATTCAGACATTATAAACAGGTAGACTATAGGGTATGTATTCCAATTGGCTTAGCTTAGAATTTAGAATAAATATATCATTAAAAAGTTGGGAAAATATTTAAAGTTGATAAATTTCATATTAAAAATCATATTTCACTCTTAAAAAAGGTGTGTCCCTTTTAAATGGCCATGTCTCAGCAACTAAATCAACATAGGCAAATACACTCATACTGGCAGGCTTCAAGGAATAAAAGAGTCCCACCCATCCCCTTCTGTCTCTGATTCTAGAATTAAAATCTTTGATTCACTGGCCCAATATTTATATGTATCTTGAGTATCCGCTATGTATGTTATTTTGAACTTGGGATAGAGCAATGAACAAGATAAAATTCCTGCCCTAGTGGAGGTCACCTTCTAGTGTGTGGAAATTTTAATGGCACCTAATGAATTCCTCTATTATATTTCAGTGTAAGCCTATATGAAATTATTTTGAAACATATTCATTCACTTAATGTGCTATGATCGTTGGCACTCTATTGATGACTTATGATATTTCAGGCACCATGGTAAGCACCTTGCCTGTCTTATCTAAAACTGAAAGCCCACAAAAATCTTTCTGGGATAGGGGTGATCATTTTCTTTATTTTACAAACCAAGTTTCAGGGAGGAAAACTTGGTCATGGTTTTTTCAGCTATGAAGCAGTGAAGCAATGAGTCATATATCTGTCTGATTAACATAAAAGATCATCTTTCTTATAGTAACATTATACATTTCTTTCTTTCTTTTTTTTTTGTAGTTCGGCTATAGCTGGGTTTGAACCCGCCATCTTCTGCATATGGGGCCGGCTCCCTACTCGCTGAGCCAGAGGTGCCACCCCAATATACATTTCTTAAAGTAGCTAGTGCAAGCTTCAACATTTGGCCTGGAAGCCATTTCCCCAAACCTGTAAGTTCACTGGATCCGTATATCACCTAATTTATAGCAGTAAGTTTTTACTTTATGTGTGACATGATTTGCCTTTTTTTCCAGCCTACCCTCCTGTTTTCCTTTCCATTTTTTGAGTCTTTTAAAAAATCAGCTTTCTTTTCGAACTCCACTGTTCAGTCCTAATATTTGACGTTTTTGTTACAGCAATAGCAAACTTTCAGATGAAGAGTTCATATAAAGAATTTCTGTTTTATCATAGAAACTTTCCCCTGTTACTAGCCATGTGAAAACAAAGCACATATATTTGTGATGGAGAAAACAGAGTAAGGAAACAGATAGAAGATCAGATCAAATACTCCTGAGTAATTAAGGAATGTTACTCTCATTGAAAATGTGAACCATGTCATGTAGAGTATGTAGCTGTCAACACATTTCTGCTTCAGATGTGTCAACATGATAATAATTTGGCCTTAAAGAAATGAAATTCTGAAACAGTAAACTTAATTAAGGATCTGGCAGTGCTATTTTATGGCTATTGCAGTTTCTTTTGTTCATAGATAGAAATTCTCATAATTCTCATAAAACAAATGAATTACTTCTTGCAAGCTAATGTTTTTTCTTAAGAATAACTTCTGAATTTTAATCTTCAGCCACACTATAAATCAAAAAATTCTGTGTTTGTATGTCAACCAAAAAAAAAAAAAAAACAGCTTGAGTCATATTTACAGTTATTTTCAGGTCTTCAGGGTATAATTTAATGCAAGAGAAAACATGCAGTAATGCATTCCTCCACATACATAAATTATGTGTCTTTATGATTCATAGTCCCATAGTCCCATATTCCATGGAAACATTATAAGAAAAGGAATTTATTATATAGAACAACCAGGTTTAGTCAATAATGACTTACACAAAGCAATGGAGGAGAAAAAGGCAATCAGTTAGTAAGAAACTTGGAAATCTTAGATTAACAATTTCAACTGTTCGAAATAGTATTATTAAATCACTGAACCCATTTATTCTTACCTTCTCTCACAAAAGCCTTTTAAAAGTTTCAAAAATAGGAATTTTACATGTGCAAGGGCAAACAAATTCCCTTTCCCCTATGTTTTTACAAATTATAATCAAGGTATACCAAGAAAGCAAAGGGTAGTAGGATTGCTGGATGCTAGATTTGACATTTCATAGTTTTTCAAATTTCAACTTTTAGCACCATCTTTGAGTAATCTCATACAGACAGACACAGATGTACACCAATGAAATTCAAAGGGAGCTATGATCACACCTCTAATTTCAACTAACCTCAAATCCTGTGTTTATAGATCTTAATTTGTAAGATGTTAGGCTACAAAATAAAAGGGATTTTTGTCTCTATTTCACTTTTAGAGTATCTAATAATATGGAGTTATTTTTTTCAGATTAGGTATTTATATGACTGTGTAGCCAGTTTTTAAATGGATTGCCATCTTAGTCCCAAAGAAATTTATCTATTGATTCATGTACCATGTACTGACTTAGGATCTATAGAGGACCCATGGTGTTAGGTAGTAAAGGTAACAATGCATTGTCTTTATTCTCAAGAGATTCACTAAATGCACTGTACTGTCTTGTAAGGATACACACCACACACACATATGAACAAACAATCACAATATAATGAGATAGATGAGACTGGAGACTTAAGGAAGAACCTAATATTAATCTCATATTCCAGATAGTATGCTTTGTTTCACTATTGTCCAATAAGATAAACTCTAGCCACATGTGTCTACCAAAATTTAATTTAATTATTTATTAGTAAATATGATGGAACATTAAATTCTGTAATCACCATAACCTTAATTCAGGTGCTTGCTTGCACAATGTGACTACCATTCAGAGAAGCTCAGTTAGACTGCCTCGGGTCATTACTATGTAGAATAGTAATCTCAAACGGTAGTGCCTACAGAGGCCAGAGAAGATTAGAACAAAGGAGTGAATCTGGGGTAACATATATTATATCTTTTAAAAGTGGGAGCATTTTTAATTTAGGCAAAGAAATACAAGACTATTGGGTCATTGTGAAATCTTACAACTGCACAAAATGTTAAATAAATTAAAATAATAGAGGCAAAATTCATATCTAAAGTTTAGTCTTCTATTTCTGTAGGTTTCGAAGAACTTTAAGCAATAAATGTCATAATGAGATTCTTAAATGATATATGGCACTCTGGTAGCTCCACAGATGATGGATTAGAGGAGGATAATATTGGAGGCAAAACATAATAATAGTTTATTTGAGACATAGGAAAAGGAACCTCAGTCAGGGGAAAACTATCAGGATAAAGAATATAAAATAGATCAAAATCATATGACTCCTTAGGCCACTGATTAATTGCAGAGGGCAGAAAGGATGGAAGGTGAAACAAGAACGACTACAATATTTTTAGCCTGATGCATCTCATGCAAATATGTTTTTCTGATCCTGTAGTTTGTCTATATGATCTTTTAACTGTATTGTTGGCTGTGCAGAGGATTTAGTGAATAAATGGGGAGAAGTTTTACCATTTCTTTCTTTTTTGTTTTTGGTAAATAAAATCTTTTTTTTTTTTCAGAATATTACAGGGTACATATATTTGGTCACATAATTTGCTTTTGTACACTTTAAGTTAAGGTTGTAAGTGTGCTCTTCACTCAGAATATCTGCATTGCGCAAATTAGGTGTGAATTTGTCCTATGCCTTCTCTTTCCTCTCACCTATTTAATTTCATTTGGGGTTACATTCATGTGCTTGAGAGTTGATTGACTAATTTTAATTTAATATTGAGTGCATATGGTGTTTCTTTTTTTTTCCCTCCATTTTTATAATACTTCATTTAGGGGAAAAGTCACCAGTTCCATCCAAATGCTTATAAAAGATACCAAATCATCATCATTTTATGCCTGAAAAATATTGCCTGATATACATATCCCACAATTTATTAATCCATTTATGCTTTGATGGTCACTTGAGTTGTTTCCACAACGTTGTGATTGTGAATTTTGCTGGTGTAACCATTTGAGTGCTAGTGTCTTTTTTATAAAAAGACTTTTATTCCTTTGGGTGAATAACTAGTAGTGAGATTGCTGAAGAAACAGGTATATCTACTTTTAATTCTTTACAGCATCACCATACTACTTTCCACAGAGATTGTACTAGTTTACAGTGCCACGAACAATGAATGAGTGTTCCCTTCTCTCTGCAGCCACACTAGTATCTGTGTTTTGGGACATTTTGATTTCAACATTCTCACCGGTGATAGGGAATATTACATTGTGATTTTGATTTGTATTTTCCTGATGTTTAGAGATGTTGTACATTTTTTGCATGTGTTTTTAGGCCATTAGTCTATCTTCACTTGAAAATTTCTGTTTCTTTCTTCTGCTCACTTTTTAATGAGGTTGATTAATATATATTTTTTTGTTTGCTTGAGTTCTTTTTAGAGTTTGGTTATCATACCTCTATCAGATGTAAAGCATGCAAACGTTTTTTCCCCATCCTGTAGGTCTGTTTACTCTATTGATTATGTCTTTGATGGTGCAGAAACTTTTCAATTTAATTAACTTCTCTTTGTTTATTTTTGTGATTGCCATTGGGATCTTCCTCATAAATTCCTTCTCTAGTCTGATATCTACAATAATTTTTACAATACTTTCTTCTAGCATTCTTATAGTTTAATGCCTTAGGGTTAAGTCTGTTTTCCATTGCAAATTAGTTTTTGTGAATGGTGAGGGTGGATCCAGTTTTACATGTGGGTTTTGTCATTTCTTGAAATGGAAAACATGAGAAGATGCTACTCTTGGTGAAACCTAATAAGTTCAATTTTTGGCATGTTGAGATTGAGGTGCCTATAGGGCATCCCAGCAAGGATATTCAGCAAAATAAAGGAATAGAATATCATATGTAGTGGAGCATAAGAGAATTATCTAGAGTGTACTACAGAGTTTGTTAAGCTTATGTAATGTCCGTGGCTGCTTTTGCTCTATAGCATCAGAGCTGAATAGTTGTAGCAGAGAATATGAAACCCACAAAGCCAAAATGCCTGACCCATTGCAAAAAATACTTGTTGACCTTTGGTGTAGAGCAAATATGTAGTGTGCTATATAGTAAATACACATTCCTCGCCTGTGTAAAATAAGCCCATTTATTCATTTGTTTGATCAATTAGAATATATTATTTATTAAGAACTATGTGCTAGATCTTAAACTAAAAATGATGGAGGGAAATTCTTCAATAAAATTGATTCAGCATAGTTATTATTACATATGATAAGTACATATCATATATATGAAGGTATAATTGTGATAAGGGAAAGGGTTTAACATTAAATATTTTTTCCCTCTCAATATAACACAGGAAAAAGCAATTACCAACTCAAATTTATTAATTCCTCCAGTTTTGACAGTTTCCAAATAGTTTTGCTTAAATTTATGGAAATTTTTTTTGCAGTTTTTGGCTGGGGCTGGGTTTGAGCCCGCCCCCTCTGTCATATGGGGCCGGCACCCTACTCCTTTGAGACACAGGCACTGCCAGCTTATGGACATTTCTACAAAAATATTAGATGATCCCAATAGCCAAGATATAGAAGCAACCTAAATGTCCATTAAAAACAAATGGATTATGACAATGTGGTATATATATGGAATGGAATAGTATTCAGTTTTAAAAAATGAAGGAAATCTTGTCATATAAAGATTTAGCATAATAAAACTTGAGAATATTATATTGTGTTTAACAGGCCACAAAGGGCACTATTATATTATTCCACTTAGATGATGTGTCTAAGTAGTCAAATTATTGGAAAGAGAATGTGTAATAGAATGGTGGTTGCCAGAAACTAGTGGGAAACAGAAATGTAGAGTTGATTTTCAAGAGATATAAGTTTCAGTTATGCAAGATGATTAATTATTAAGAGATCTGAAATTGTGCCCATAGTTAATAATACTGCACTCTACACATAAAGATTTATTGAGATTTGGTGTCCCACTATGTGTCCTTACCATCATATATCTATATGGATATAGATATAAAAAAATAGAAAAGGAAGCGAGATTATAGCACTAGAATTTTGTAAGTTAGAAAGACGAAATTTAGTGCCTTAAAGGAACTGATAATTCTAGTTTCAGCAACAACATATAAAGAGCTTATCACTAAGATACTTAAAGTAAGAAAAAACTGAACAAAATGAATATTAATAAACTTTCTTGGGCTCATTAGAAAACTCAGGTTTCCAGGTAAAATGGAGACTGTGGGAGACAGAATATGGACTCCCAGGCAGGTGAGAATACCACTGGCTTCTGTAAGGTACTACTTCATGGGTAGTACCTCTAGAAACTTCACCAAGTTCTCAAATTGAAGATAGAAAGAAGAATTCCTCATGGTGCTGGAAGGAGGAGAGAAGGTGTATCTTTGTGTAAGATGCCCAGAGTGTTCTCTGTAACAAACATTTCCTATCCAGGGGAAAAGACTTTATCAGCATTCTGTTCTAGCTAAGGTAGTAGTTTCCTGGCCCTCCAGTTCCTCTAAATTTCATGTTTTACCAAAGAGTGGGAATATATGCCAGGAGAGACACACTTAAGAAGGTCATATCCAGATATACAGGCTCAATAAAACTAAGATGTAATCATAATGCCATAGAATTATTTCTCTCCCCTACTCCATATCATTCCAAAATTAAGAAATTAAAGAGTAGTTAGGGAAAGCCAAATCAAGCAGGGAGACAATGCACAGACACTAGAGGAATTTGAAATATTTCTCACCCAAAGCCACATCAATTATGGACATATTCTAATTCCTAAGCAAATTAACATAAATCCTCACACTGACAACCTATTTATCTCACTCAATAAACCATACCTAGGTTTTAATTTAAAAATGATAAAAACATGCTAAAAACCAAATAAAATCATCTAAAGAGGCAAAAATCTAGGTAGTATTCTTGATTATTTGCCTTCCCTTATAAACTGTATTCAATCCATTTTAAAAACCTGCTGACACTACCTTGCAATCTCACTACTAGGCCTCCACCTAGAAGAAAAAAAAATAATTTTATCATAAGGACATTTGCACCAGATTGTTTACTGAAGCTCAATTTTCAATTGCCAAGATGTGGAAATAACCTACATGCACATCAACTCAGGAATGGATTAACAAATTGTGGTACATGCACACTATGGAAAACTATTTAGCCATAAAAAGATGGTGATTTTACATCTTTTGTATTATCCTGGATGGAGTTGAAATACATTCTTCAGTAAAGTATCACAAGAATGGAAAAGCAAATACCCAATATACTCAATATTAATTTGAAGCCAGTAGACGATCAAATGCATGCCCACATAGAAGAAAAACTCATTTCAATTCAAGTTGGGAGAAAGAGTTGGGGTGATCTCTCTAAATGAGCATAGGTGGGGGTGTTTAGTACAACTTTTGTGTGTGGGACATGACCACAAGAGAGACTCTACCTAACAAAATTAAATATTTTGACCTGGTTGCTTGTACTCTTACACATTAACCTGAAATAAATTTACTTTTCAAAAAAATATTTTGACAACATTTCAGAACATAAAATATGCTTTAACAAAGTTAAGAATGGGAAACATGCCAAGTATTTTCTTAAACTCAAAGGAAATAAAATAGAAATTAAAGAGAAAAGTGGTTAACAAATCCCCACATATTTAGAACTAGACATACTTCTGGATAGCATTTGGGCCAAATAAGACATTTAAAGAGAAACTTGAGGCTTAGGGAGGCAATGAGAAAACACACCCAATTGACATCTGACTCCATAGAGGGTCAGATTATTTTAAAAGACAAATTTATCACTCAAGCGGCTCCAGACATTCAAAGAAAACCCCAGAAATTGGCTCTAGGACCAGACCATAACCTGGAGAATCTTCTTAAAATGGCCACTATGGTCTTTTATAACCTAGACCTGGAAAGAACAAAGGAAAAGAGAGAAAGGAACAGAAAAGAATGACAGCTCTAATAACGGCACTCCAACAAATGAGCAACTTTCAGGGGCAGAGGGAAACCAGAGGAGCTAAAAACAAGTGCTTCCAATGTGGTCAGACTGGCCACTTCAGAAAAGTCTGCCCACAGAAGCACCACTGGCTGGGCAAGCCACCTGGCCCCTGTCCAAAATGCAAGGGTGACCACTGGAGGGTGGCCTGTCCCCACTGTCCTGGGACAGTGACCCCATCGGAGCCCAACTGGACTGAGGGTGCCTGGGAAAATTCTCATGGCTCCAGCTTGTGTCATTACCCCTCAAGAGCCCCAGGTTTGCCTTATAGTGGAGTGCCAAGAGATAAAATTTCTTTTGGACACTGGAGCAACCTGTTCTGTACTTCTCTCTAGCCTTGGTCTTTTATCCCCCAAATCCATAACTATACAGGGGGTGTCTGGAAAGCCAGTTACCAAATTTTTCTCCCAGCCTTTAAGCTGCAATTGGAATGACTTGCTGTTCTCTCATACCTCCCTAATTATGCCTGAAAGTGCTGCTCCCCTTTTGGGTAGGGACATACTAACTAGAACAGGAACTTTTCCCTCCTGGAGATCTAGTCATGATCAAAACTCTTCCCTCTAATTCACCTTTCCTAACCCCAACTTGGGAAGTCC